>LUCM01011753.1:223800-296618 GCA_008360955.1 Fasciolopsis buskii | reverse complement strand
AAGAACGAAAGCATAAAGTAAAGTGCTTCAATGTATTTTGGTTTTATTGCTGATGAAAACATGCACACTTCTTAGACAGCCTCTATGACGCTTATTTTCAACAATATTTAACCAAGAGATTACCCAAGCGTATAAACTGCGCGTGGTGACGTGAAGCCAGTATAGAGAATACGTTTCCATCGCTCGGCAACCTCACAATGCTCTGACAATCCACAATGAAATTCCAAAGTATGTCTTTTTCATATATAGATTCCTAATACAAATCGTTACCTTATTGCCAACGCTGCTCTGATTTCGCTTGTGCTGCTAAACACGACCATACAGTAAAACTGATAGAAAGAGATATGGGACAAGACAATTTCAACTAATTCTCTGATAACGGTAGCTAAAGACTCAGAAGAAAAATATCCAGGAAAACTGGATGAGAACTCAAAATGCAAGAACTCGAAGACAACACAACAGTTGGCGAAAACAAAGCTCTTCATTCATGTGATTTCTAACTATGCCATTACATTTACTAATTAATATTTATCTTGAACAAAATATTTTCACTTATAGAAGGATTGGTATTAGTTTCATATACAAATAATGGGTACGAGGGAAGGGTTTGTAAGGCGTGTTAAATTGTATTTGTTGGTTAGGCTTATTGCAATTGACTGAACGGAGGGGTGGCAAAGGGGAGTTTGAACGCAACAACAAATTGTTTTTGAGAAAAACAAAAGTGGAGGATTTAGAAGACGGATGCACAGCTTTTCCGCCAGTACGCTCAAGAGGGCGACACTATTGCCAACATGGATTGTTGAAACCCTTGACCTATAATACAGGGTCGGAAAGCTTGCGTCCACAATTCACGGTGTGGTATAGTCTGTGCTAGATGTAGGGAAACCTACTGCGCTATTAAGTGAACTTTATTGTTCCAGTGCACTAACCATTGCCGGAGTGGTGCTCACAGGATGACGTTCAGACAGCGCCTGGTCGTTGCGGCCGATGTACCATTGTCCCACATGGAATTTGATTGAATGAATACTGATGCAAAACTGAGACTGCAGAATCAGGACTTTTCTTTCAACCATAAATACATACGGGGGATTTGAAACCAGGATACGAAGCTTGCTGCGATAGAATTTCTTATTTATAAGCACTTAGGTCAGTGTTCGTCCGTGGCTATTCTCTGCTAGCGTTGTCACCTCATGAAATGGCAGAAATTATGTATACTGGCTTTTCTCTCCACCGCCGCCCTACCTAGGAACTTCTGTTCTGTTTCATCCAACATCTTGTCGATTAATCTAATTGAGAGATAATACCAATCTTTTTCAGTGAATTACTTTCTGAGCGTCTGCAGTTCAGCTTAGAGTATCTTCTGTGCATAATTCATTTGCTGGCAATAATATCTTAAGTTAAGTTCCTTTCACACATTAAGAGGTACAAAAGCTGTTTTGAAGATTGATGTATTTACCCATTCCATTGGGCTTTCTTGTGTACTGATCCCGAAAATTGAAAGCACGTCACTTCTGCGACCGACTTAGTAACGTATATCTAAAAAGCTATTTACACACTGTTTCAGCTCTTGTTTGAATTTACAAAATTTGCCGCCGTGAAGCCGAGTTGAACACATTCAACAGTTTTTAGTTTTCGTCGAGGGCTTTGAGTAACACAGAAGCATGTCATCCAAACATCTTAACTGCTTGGATATAGGTGAGAAGCGACTTGTATTGACGACCTTCGGAGTGGTCCAACGTTCAGCCTTTGCTTATAAATGTCAGCTATTAATTGTGCATGGAAGTGTAGGGACCTCATTCGCTAAGCCGTACCTTTTGACGGTTAAAATTTGGATAATTGAATTTAAAATTGAGACGTTGATAACCACAAAGAGAACAATAGTTGCTCAAGTCTGCTAGTTCGGAAAAGACTGTCACCCTACGCCACTTGTTCTCGATCGAAGTCACAGAAGAATATTCCGACTTGTCTCCGTTGATAACGGAACGTGGTGACAAAAAGGAAAGAACCCATTAAAACAACAAAACAATTAACAAACAACAATCTGGCATTCAGTCATAAGCATGATAACACCAAATCCCTTTCCCACCCATATTTGATATACTGACTAATGCCAATCCCTTCCTATAGTAAAATATCTTATCAAGATTAAAATATATAGGATGTAATGGCATGAGTACGAATCACTGAAAACGAGCTTGTTCGCCAACTTGTGTTTTCTCAATGTGCTCAGTGGTAATTTTCAAATGCAAGAGTTTGGGAATGAGAAACACCATCTTTGACTTGGGAGTTCCACAGATCAAAACTCAGCTTGTTACCCGGACCTACACAAGCCAGTTCAATGGTTAAGGTTTTTGTGACCTTTTCCGAAATCATCGATTGACCACCTCGGCTCTGTTTTTAACAACTACCCACACGAGAGAATTACACGCAGCAAAAGGGCATTTTTTTCGGAATGGACGAAATCAGTCATAGTCATTTTAATCTGCCTCACCTAAAGATTGAACCCTATTCACAACCACTGAATTATTGAGATTAATCGGCTATTGCATTCCACGAATACTCCGAATAGAACAATGTCCAAACGCCAAACCAAGATAGCCGAAAATTGTTTGCCTGTTCGTAACGCAATTTTTCTTTTTACCACTCCCTTTCATTGGCTCAGCTAAACTGGGACCAAAGTCTTTGCATTTGTTATTTTGACACTTGTTAAATGGGGAAAATAAAAACAATCCTTCACTTTTTCACCTCGATTCAAGTTGCATTGTGAATTTCACCACACAATCTACACCACTCGGATGTTTAACTGATGGAACGTGGTGATTTGACATTTACGCCTACAAATGCTCACGCATTCGATGTGCTGTTCCACATATTTGCGGATGTATTGGGATCTTGTCAGTATCTGATCGTTTGACTAGCTGACGCCCTGTAAGACTAGTTGCAGATTAATGTGACGACCTGTCAACAGTTTCATGTTTTGCCCACCCATAAAATAGATGACAGAATTTCAGATTTTCAAAACAAGTCAAACAAGCAGCTGTTTTTGTGGAAAAAATATTTCAGCAAGAGAAAAAACGGGTGCGAAAATCACAAGCACAAGTCGTCTACATATCGCGTCTTTCAACACACACTAGACTGCAATTTCACATCAGTGAAAATAAGCGAGTGGAAACTGCGCAGACCAAAGAAGCTGGAGTGGGATGAAGCTGAAAAACCCGTTCGCACGGTTTACGTCCAAAATTGAATTGCAAAATGACGCAGTTTGCAGTCACCAGACAGGCAGTAGGAAATTCCTGGAAACAGTAACCGAATGAGCATAAAACGTGAAAATTGGAAGCCATTCAAGGAGAACAATAAGTGGCAATGCGATTGGCGTGAAATTTTATGAGAGAATCAAGCGTACACACGTCCGATGCTAATCAATACAAAGCCAGTCGAGAGCGGAAAGCTGTGCTCAATGATCCAATTGAACTCCCATTCTGCACAAAATCACTCGAGAATTGAACGTTCTGTTTGTGCCAAAAGTAACTTTGATAAATTTTTCCAGTCCAACCACTATTATTTTGACGAAACGACTCATAATTGGTCTCACTGTGATTAGATTTGCATTCAGCATGTAAGTTGACAATTTTGGTAGATGACTACGTTAATGTATTTTCGTCGCTGATTTACCTGTCTCGTATGCAGCATGATAAGATTGCAAGCAAATATTTGACACCGTCGATTGCATTATACAATAAGAATGACGAGACTAGAGGAAAAGCCGTAAAAGCGACGGATTCATTGGTAAAAGAAAAGAAGGCAAAATGGCAGTTCTGACCAACAGTCTTACATGAAGTCATAACGAGTTTGCTGGAAAAATTGACCGGTCTCAGTGCAAGCCGAACATGAGAAACAATAACCACTGTGGTGGCGAATATCTTCTGCAGAACATTAATTTCATGCTTCCCCGCAGATGAGGATTGTGACTACGTAGCCTCTGCTTATTGCCTGGGATACTGCAGTCAGCTTAAACTGGCATATCACCCGTAGATCACAGACTGGTAATGTGTGTTGCAGTTAAAGATTCTTAAGCCCAACCAGCAAGTTCGGTTATACAAAATGACGAATTTTTCATAAGCTTCAGCTCTAAATTCGATTACGGTCACCGTCAATCCGGTCACCCACGGAAGCCGAGCGGGTTGTTTTGGGTTCATACAACTTATCTCATGTTCTAGTTTATTAAGAAAATGCGAATAGAATGACATTTAGGGAATAATTAGCTGTTTTGGGGCCTGATAAGCACCTCGTTATAGGGACGTTTATTATGGGACATTTGCACACTGCAGGATGTGCACTATGTATGGCTTATAGTATTGTGGCGGTGGACAAATCTGAAGTCAGTAAACAGATTTAGCAAATTAATTTCACGGGTGAATTCAGTTGTCTATTTACAGAGACCAAAAATAGGAATTCTCTCGTCTTATATCAGTCTCGTTTAAGTTTCAATTGACCGGTCGGTTATAGCAAAAACAGTGCTTATCATGTCTAGCCTAGCTGACAATAAAAATAAAGTGTCACAAACTGTGGCCAAGGAAAACCAAGATCAACAGTTTTCAGCAAACTGCATAGAATTTTATTGTTTTTGAGTTGAGTACGAAATGTTTCCATTTATTCAGTAGTGCAACTGCGAAACAATTGCAAGCAGTTTGAATTAATGAACCACATGTTGCACACAAGGTGGATCAGCAGGATTCCCGCGCAGTGTTCTCTGCATTGAGCTAGCGTCCCGAACAATAAAGTACAAACAACTAAACTCAGTGGGGCTTGATGAGATCCAACAGTCTTTGGAATTTCTGGGCAATTGTGTTCTCAATTCTTGGCAGAATTCCATCTCATTTTGCTCCTATCACTAGTGAAATGTAAACTAGATGAGAAATTCGGTGTAAGTGAAGCAACTGATGCGATTCATGCCTTCCTTGTAGAGTATAATGAGTTACTCAATAAGGTGTGTAGTTTAGACATTGGAGGACCCTTCTGCATGGCAAGACAGGCAGACGCGATAGTAAAATGTAATTGGATTACTTGCGCTGTTTTTAAATCCTCCTGCCTTAAAGGATTCATACATTTCAATCCCTTCAGTATTTATACATTTTTGTGATGTTCGTCAGGTGAAACAGACCATGATCAAGCTTCCATGGGGGATGTTCAGTAGGAAAGGATTACAGAATTCGTCTGTTCCAACGAGTAGTTTTAGAAACCATCGGTTTGGACTGCTAGCTGGCTCTTTGCACATGTCCACAGAAGGACAAACATCGTGCAAGAATGCACACGAAATTTCATCCATTCGTTTTGCATTTTACAAATGCATATTTGTTGCATCGATTTTTGTTTTGAATCACATTCACCAGTCAGTCAACTAAAATGTATTTCAAATAATAATTTCTTCCATCTTCCATCAGAAAAGTTTTCCAACAACATGTGCTGAATAAATCAGGATGGTAAAAATTCCAGTTTGCAAAATTAAACCACCAGAAATTTTCTTGCAGACAATTCCGGCAAATAAAAAAAACCTTGTTTAATAAACAGGAGGATAGATGAAATGTGTGCTTATTGGTTATTATGTAAGAAGATTTCCTAGATCATTTCCCGAGAACAAGGTCAGACATAAGCAAACATAATTAAGATCTATTATTTTGTTCTTCTTTGGACTCTGCCAGTGGAACGACTTGCATAATTCTGTCTAACCTATTCTCGTTTGCAACCATTTCAATCTTATTACCTCGTAGCTATAAGAACATATGGTTCAA
The DNA here is from genome assembly GCA_008360955.1 of Fasciolopsis buskii. Taxonomy (NCBI): domain Eukaryota; kingdom Metazoa; phylum Platyhelminthes; class Trematoda; order Plagiorchiida; family Fasciolidae; genus Fasciolopsis; species Fasciolopsis buskii. The sequence continues at coordinate 290,829 of LUCM01011753.1, read as the reverse complement.
GTTACGGCGGTAACTGTCAAGCAGAGAAAGTTTGCCATGTTGTTTGGGGTTTCCTGGATCAGCACTTAACCCATTTGCAATCAGTGCTGTTGGTACGGAACGAAAGTACTGTGAGTACAACAATCAGTTTCAGAAGACCCATTAGGTTTGGAAGGTATCTGACTCTCAAAACACAATGGAAGAGACTTGAAATTCTGTTCAACGCAAAGGTTCAAGAAAATTCGCTGAAACGAAACAACGTATCGCACTAAACCCTGTATTTTCATACACTATGTTGCGGATAAGCCAAATAGGCGGGATGCCCACGTTTTTTTTTCTAAGAACCGATTATACAGTATTCACTGGTGAGTAATTGTCAAGGGAAAGATTTCCAAGGATTGATGAAACTATGGAAATGGCTCTTTCCATTCAACGGATCCTTCATGTTCGGTTGAATGAAGTGAATGAAAAAAGACAATCATTGGTTTGGATAGTGCTTTCAGGATCAGTTGACAGCATTTTCCTACAGTATTTACTGCCGTCGTAATTTCTTTTTATTCAGCAGTTACAAACGGGAATTGGCACAGCATAAGGAAAGTTCAATAATGTAGGTAGATAAAAGAAGTTTCGTATGATTTTTCCACAAGCCCAGGGATAAAGAGAACGGAACGGCTGATGTTGCTTACAGAGATCATGACGTAGATGGTGAATCGGTATAGATTTGGCACAATTAGGTGATCCCTTGATGTCTTTGTTGTCGTTGTTGTTGTTTTCGTCAGCATCCTGTACGTAATGATGTTTGGTTACAAACAGAATCATCGTTAAAGGATAAAACAACCAGTAATACAAGGTACATTACCACTTGGTAAACAAGCAATCCGTGATTTACCAAAAGAAATTAGCGAAGGAAGGAAATTACCGAAATATGCAAAGGAATTCGTACTTGAAACTTGTTGACGTTTATTATAAAATCTCATTGTTTTTCTATCCTTAGCTTTTTCATACTTTACTTCCTTTATTAATGAAATAACAGTGTACATCATTTTTCAGGAAGGGGGCCGCTGCCAAATGGGGAAGTTGACCGGCTGTGGGAGGATTCGAACCCGCGAACTTCACGTCCAAATGCCACGGCCATATCCACTTGGCTACCGCCAGCCATCGTAACAAAACCTGCAAGCTAGACGTTCCATTCCCTTACTGTGGAATTTCGTCTGTAATTTACATGTAAAGAGCATCAGTGCGTGCGCGACTGAAATAGTGACTATACGTTTCATCATTTGATTATACGTAACTAAAATCGGTATTATGTGTAGCAACAAAATGTCTGGTTATTGCAAGGTGATGACAGTTTCCCTCTCTTTCCACTCAGCATAGGCTGTTGAGATTAAAATTTAAGTTTCATTCCCTAAGTTTTCTCAGTCAAATTTTATGGTATCGAAATATTTAGAATGAATAGCTGAGAATGACCGGTTTTACCAAACTTCAAGATTTACTCCTGATAGGCAGTCATGATCTGATATCAATGATTTACAAAAATCATATTCCCATGAAAGACTGAGATGGCTAGTTTCTTACCGATTACACTTCTCAGCGAACACGGTAGCCGTTGATAGTTCCAAAACGATTGAATTTGTGACTAAAGCTGGTCGCCGTGGGTAGATAACAGGGGCACAGGTATCATTTACAATATGAATGGGAAATCTCATTATCGGCGAATAACTAGTCCTCATCTCACGTCGTTTTATCGACAGAGAACAGGTGATGCAAGTTTTATTTATATGATTACCTGCACAAATTTTCTCCCGTATAGATGGGCCCGTAAGGGTCCGACAACTAAGCTGTAATAAGGTAGTAATTTTGTCCACAACTTGGGCTATGATTAGAACCACTGAGCTATTTCAAACTATAGAGCGCTGAAAATCTTTTGACTGAAAGGAGATCGCTTAGTAGTGGATTGTCGGTTCAAATGTGATTCGAAGTCATTTCGGCAATCTAGAGAGTAAAGGAATTGCTGATAGAATACCACTTGAAAGCATCTCACGTCGATTCCTTAAATGACACAAAAGACTGCAGGCATAAAAACGTGTTTTAGATTTTCCCGAAGTGGAGATTGGGAATTCAACAATCAAAAATGCCACAGGCTCAGTTCGTATTAAAAATTTTATGACCGCAAGGACAAGCATTAGAGCAAGACAAGCTCAGTTCGAATGAATCTCTACAGCCGTTTGATAACACTCAAGCAAAAGTTCCGAAAGTACTGTGACAAATCTTTAATAGACAAATTCACTAGACAGAAATATTAAAGCTTAGGTCAATTATTTTTGGGTTTCACGGAGGTGAACATGGTGAAATACACACGAGGATAATGCTAGACTAGTGAAAGCCCATTTATTCACAGGTCACAGATGATGTTAAAGTATTTACCCCTCTCAAAATCTTAGTAATAATCAAGTCCTCTTCTAGTATGTAGCCGACGGTATTTGTTCCAAGCTCAGACAAATTAGAGAATAAAATAAGCGATCGGAAATCAAACTAGATGGAAGCCTTCACTCGTCTGACACTAAGCGTTTTGGACCATGTTCTAGAATCTCAGCATGTAGTAAACTGGCAGTTGTTTCCATACGCTTCTCATTGCAAACTGACGGAAATGGGTTGTTGCGAGACTGGGTCACTAGAGAGCTTGATGTGTACAAATCAGATGCAGCAATCTCCCTCCTAGTTTTGTGTCGCACCACTAAATGAAGCATCATTCTGCGTCTCTAATGGAGCTGTTTTTTGGCCACATTGTGCAAGAGTATAATTCTGATCACTTCTCAATCATAGTATGACGAAAACGTCACTCTTCTTGGTTTCCGGACGCCGTCATTTTGCCATGTTCAGCAATAAATTTTTATAAGTATGTTCTTTGCGAATGCAGCTGTTACGAATGGGACATTAACGTTGTAGGTCTCTGCTAACAACTCTTATTGAGAATATTTTACACCGCATGGGAGGAAATCTTTCGAAGTCGATACTTTCAATTCCGCCTGCTGGATTTTTATTTTAAGACCTCTTTAAAAGTCTATTTCTTGGCGATTCTTAAATTCAAGGAGAGGAGAAAATCGTTTTTTCGCTTTCCGGTGCAGTTCGCTTTGGGACGGAACGACTGACGGAAGTTAGCATTAAATATGCATGCTCTCATTTTTTAACTGTGTCAAATGCGTTCTTCATTTAACGCCGATGTACAATTTCTATTTATCCTAGATTGTCCATAAAATCACCAGCTAAAAGCAACCCAATAGGATTCATTATTACCAACCGCTGTATGCAAGATTTCAGCCAATTGAGAATAGATAATATCCACGGAGTTTTCCCATTCGTTGGGCAAATATTCAGTTTGCTACTTCATTTTTAGCTGAGGGAATATCAAACCAATCGGAAGAAACAGTAGCTGGTTTGCAAAATCAATTTCAGTCGGCTTGGACAAACGTATTAAGCGAGTGTCAACCTAAGAAGGTCTGAGATCAAATTACCACTAAGGCCGGCCATTCGGGTGGTCGTCCGGTTAGTCACCACAGCTAGCTTAATGAGAATTTATGTAGTTCGATTCCCTCAATTTTTAGAGTCAATGTTGCCAATTTTTGTGAATATCAAGACTGAATGACGTAAGGGGTAGATCGAAAAATTGATGCGCCATGTGTTGGGTTTTATTGTGAATAATGTAATATTACTAACAGTGCTATGTTATTAACATTATATCGTTCACAATAGTTACGAATTTTTCCTCGTCTTATGTGGCCTAACGGGTATGGGGCGTTCCCCGTACATTAAGCTTGTGCTTACAACGTCAGAATAAGTGGAGTAGATTCTGAAACAGTGCGCGTGCACACATGCAGCCGATAATAGTTGATTTTGTTGCTGTCTGAGAAACGCAGATGAGAATAAAACTAAGAGAAGCAGATATGGAAACTAGCCTCGATTTTACCCGATGCATGATGTCGTTTTATCCAGTAGATAGGCGCACCCAACAAGTTTAAACCGTGTTCAGTACACGATTCGGCATTAACAATTCTGTAAATAGTTTCGTCGAAACGGCCGGTCAAATCCCTGAATCAATGTATCCGTAGGAAAAACACTGGAACGACCAGGTCCAGTAGGTGGACCTCCATTCAGTGCACCATTAGACCCCAACTGAAGCACATGAATCACAAATAAATTCACCAAAGAACAGTAATCTCCAAATTTAACAGAAGTTGGCTTGCATCATATTGCTATTCAAGCCTCCAGCAAAATTTCAGTGGAGATAGCAACGGGAAATTCCTGTTTAGACGGAACCGCAAAAAGCACCCATTTTAACGAACTGGCAGAATTAGGGGAGTCGAATGGGCTTAGTTCGCTCTGTATATCGGACTTTGATTCACTTGAAATAGGTACTCATTACATGAAGGCTCCCGTGATAACTTATAAGAAGAAATTCGTTGACTGCGAGGATATTCCATTAGCGGTTTGACCTATCAACTGGATCAGCTTATTTGTCGACATTTTTAATTGATTTGTTGACGTTTATTCGGTAGCGTTCAATTTCACTTTCCGTGTAGAGCTGTGTAGTGGTTGAACTGCCTTCCCCAGTGACTGGCAGAAGCTAGTTAGCTTGATGTTCTTCACCGCGAATATTTCTTGTGGATCAGGAGTGCGAAGATTGTGCGTTGCTGTAAAAATCTGCAACTTCTTATGTAAATTTCGTATTTCGCGGTTAGGAAACGGCGAGTCAAACAACTAAGTTTGAAGTTATTATCGGTAAACGCGCTTGACTAGTTACTTATTTGGTGGAAGTGATTTCACCACCAGTTGCCTAGGCGACGGTTAAAGCAGATATTAAGCTTTTTTGAAATACCCAACCACGTAACCATTAGGTTTAGAAGAAAACCGAGGAACCATTCAGCGAAATTACTCGTAGCAAACTTCATTTTCGTGGGCAAAGTTTAATATTTGCTGCATCAAAATATCCTCCTACCGTCGGATAAGTCGGAGAATGTGGTTTTCGGTAGTAGTAGTAGTACTATATGCCACTCGTTTCCGACGGAACCAGCATGTGTTCTTATGCGAGATCAAACAGTCCTTACGATTTTCTATGTTTCGCGGAGTTTACTCAAGCCACTCCGAAGTTTGTTCAATGTGAACGATGTTTTATCCAAAATAAGTGCCCGCAAACACAGTTTTATGCACACCTTTCCAACCAAATGAGAGTGCAGTTACAACGTAGCTGCAATTCGATTGTCTACTCTAATGAGTCCGTATCACGTTTTATCGCACATTAGTCTCCACATGTGAGGATATTTATGTGTTTGTATGTGCGTGCTTAGGCAGGTGTTTCTGATTTTCCAATCACCACGATTAGGCGTCCCGATCTGAAGATCGAGCTCCACGAGAGGTAGCCTAAAACAACAAGATAAATGAACTCAAATATAAAAAGAAGAAATAATTTGCATTCAAGGTGCCTATTTTTGAAAAATAGGCTACTTTCACTATTAATTATTCTAACATCCTTTCTTCAGAAACAGGCTTGTGATTGTGATGGGGTAATCGATAGCTGCAAGAATATTCGGCTTTCTTTGGGATACCAGGCTGATAAATCAGGGTATTTTTACTCATAGAAAAGTTGACCAATGAAGCTCATGGATTGTGATTCAAATCATCACCGTTGAACAAGCGACATTGGCATAAAACTTTTGTTAATTTTGGGATAAACACAGATATTTCATCTAACGCAACGGAGAAACTCCGGCTTGCTAAAATGACCGGGAAAAAGCTGTTGCTTTTAAAGTAAACGGATATCCGAAGCTGGTGTACAATCAACTCCGGAGTGTATTTAATTATGAAAGTGCAATCCATGAACAATCAGCAGTGGCAGATAGATACAGAGTCCCAAAAGCCAGTAAGGCGTAAAGTACGTGAATGCATCCTTTTTGAGATATGCTTCCTGCAAGAAAGGTCTCAATAATCTATCTGCCCGGGCACATTCGTCATTTAGTTATTTTACTTTACAAATTTGTATACTTTCCTTCCCACGAAAATGATCAGTGGCTGTGTGCTAGTTGTGCAGGACATGAACAAACTGCTTTGTTATGACCGATTGTAAACGGTTATGCAATCGTACTGCGACAGAAAAATTCTATCCACATACAAGAAGCAATCAATTTATTTCATTGTTTCTGTTACCGATCTTCAAAGACATTTTCAGATTGCGCTTTTCAAAAGCTTTAACCACAATAACCAATAAATTTCCAATGTCGCTTTTCTCCCAATCAGAGATTCAAAGGAAAATTGGCAACATTTAAGAATGGAAGAATTCAGGTTCCCTTACTAACCCATGGATTCACAAGAAGCGCTCAAGTACTACAGGCATTCAGTATCTCGAATGCAACATGATCCGATAGCATGGATTGCCAAATTTGTGGGAGACATTTCCCCTCTGGCCAGAGCCTAGGTAAGAAGACTGAAATAGCAAATCTTCCAATCGTCTCACAGGGCGACTGCCAGGTGTAGCTTAAAGGCTCTTGCTAAAAGTACCAGACAGTTTTGTGACCATGGAGTTGAGAATGAGTAGGAATCTGTTCCTCATTCACCAACGTGGAAGGCAGAGAACGTAGTGGATGAAAATCAGGGTTGCTAAGACCAAACTTGCGGAAAGAGAAACACTCTGCATTGCTGACCAACGGCCATGGCATCATATCATTTTTCATAATATATCAAATGTACTTCGAAATCATTCGGTACCGACATTCGACCGGCATCGTAAGATTGGTTTTAAAAAGGCATGAAACGCAACGCAAACTAACGTGGGTCTATCAGCGAGTACGCACGATGATGTGCACAGGATGTGTGCAACAATCTACAGTTTACCATATATTGCGAGATGATAGCATGTCACCATATAAACCCGAGTGTTGGGGAAACTGTTATGAAGGAATTTTAAAAGAACCCCAAAATAAAGTGAAAAAATGTTATAAAGATTATTCATTTGGCTCGAGATCAATAGGGACAAGCAACCGTGAATGAAATTTATCCAAGTTTTATTCTAATATGAAATAAAGCGAAGGATTGAAAAGGTGTAAGCCATACCCGGACGATCTCTGAACATATTTTGAGTAAATCTAAGGGAAAGTTGTTCTAGTGCGAGTTTTGCTTCTCTATATGATGGTGTTCTTCCCATACTGGTTAATAGATTGTAGTTAGTTTAACTTAACCAGTTCCCGGTGCTATCAACTACTACAACATCTTAAAAAGCGGATAACATCGTCTGCGGTTTCCAGTAGTTCAAACCGGGCAGTTAGTGTATATCCAGCACATGAAAGACGGACACCTGTGACGACAAAATGTCGAACGCAACAAATAATTAAAACCACTCGCCGTAGTAGGCATTCAAAAGATGAGCTAGCACAAGCAATTCGACTTCAAAATTACTGGATGAATCAACAGATCTGGACCAGACGAGGTTCGAAATGTATTGAAAAGTCCATGTGCCCCGTGCAATATATATATGCATATATGTATATATATATGCAAATGTTCGAAAGCCATTAACATAGTGTTGTCCCCAGGAAGCGTGACAAGCCAACTAAGCCGTCACGGACTTCTGAAAACTTGCTCACTAGACAAATAATTTATGGCACTGAGATACTTTAGTACTACCGCTGAATAAAATGAATGCATATGCTTGTAATTCTGTTCTGAACCATTAGGCTTGGTATATTTTGGATGTCAAAAATGCTTTGCGCAACGATGTCTCATTATTTTGCAGACGTTTGCAGAAAGCACAGATGCTGATTGGCAAATCACCTCAATTAAATCCATTTTGGTCTCTGAACTTCTACTTTTCAGTTATAAATCAAAGTCTTCGTATGGAGCTTGATTAGTTCGTTTCCGTTCATAGGCGACATTAACGTCGGTGCCCACTAAAGTGTAGCTAGCCCACTATAAAGTTCGTTTTATCAAACTTAGACATTTCTGTCTACATACCATTTGTTTTTGTGTTCAACAGTATTACAGACGATAGTAAATCTAATTTCATTAAGTTATTAAATGGTCTTACATTATGAATCGGAAAGACTGTCAGCAGTCAAACTTGAGTGACCTGGATTTGAGCAGAACGACGATCGTCCGTTTACAAATTCATTAATTTATGAGACTTTGCTATTCAGTTCTGAGCATTGTGGTTACTGCGTGCAAGACATATGAAAACGAATGAAAAAACAAAGCAAAAGGTTCACTAAAAGTCAGCAACAATCTCCGCCGGGATAAGGCATTCTGTTGCTTCAGCTGTAGTGAATATGCGTACACCGTTTACTCATATTACTAGCCTGCAGAAACGTCAGATTTTGGAACATGGCAATAACAAAACAGATCAGAACTGCAAAATAATAAACTGTGGCACCTTTTTAACTGCATAAGCAATCCCCATACAGATGATGCAATGAAAGCACAAAGAATGTGAAGTAAATGTGTGAATACAACCAGCAGTTAGCTGTTTATAAATAATAAGTTTAGGTGTTCTGTAAACTAACCTATGGAACGGTGAATTAACAAGAGCGTCAAACAGCCTAAGCGCACATGATCATCATTCATCAGTTCTCCGTGTGTCACTCTTGCCTAATCAATTAGGGCCTGGTGCAGGTACGCAGCACGTAATCAGATTGAAATATATGAGGAGAATAAACGGAGGTCATCGTCTTCTGAAAGAAAAGTGACGGTTCGGAATGACAAAATTTCGGAAGTTTCCGTACTTGGAAACTGACTTGAAATAACATGAACTTAAAAGAACTCATCGCGAACGACCCTGATGAACAAAAAAAAACAATTTTGATTTGGTAATGGCCGTTTTTCATCACGACATTCGAGGCTTGTAAACAAACTCGTATTATCTGGCACGGTACGATGATGAATTCCTAAGGTTGGTGACCATGGAAATTTACTGTTTCGTTTCTTCAAAGCAACACGCACATGCATGTTAGAGCGTACATGCTCTGATCAACTGGCTCGCAGTTACACACCCGTTGAATAAACACAAACACGTACAACTGCCCCAATTTTACTCAATTTTATCAGGTTTATGCAAAATATATTTCAGTTATCTATAAACAGGAATGCATTTCGAATAAATGACAGCCTTAGATAATATTATTCTAGCAACCAAAATTCATGTTTTGACAAGGACTCTGAAGGTGAACATCGACATCCGAAAATTTTCGCGGCTGTCGAATTCCTCCTCACACCTCGGGTAATACTTCACACATAGTTACGGTGACAAGTGCGATAACGGAACGAAGCGACCTCTGGAGCCACGGATATTCTAATGCATTAGGGCCTATCTGACAAAAGCGAGGACGCAAAGTTCTCCAGGATAGCAGAATGGAGAGATTAACAATTGTTTACAACCAAGTGCCTCAAGGCAATCAAACGATCTTTCAAGCCTACTTAGAAGAAACTCAATTGAAAATAAATACGGTCAATTGAAACGGTGCATTTGATCATGCAACCGACAGAAATTATTTTTATGGGTAACCCGATTGTCATGGCAATGGGTAGATTTTCATGATTTGCAGAAAGTTTACGAACTACGGTCATCAGAATCTGAGAATGACTGAACATAATCTGAAAACAAAACAGACTGTTTCGGCAGCGACCGATTAATCAGGAGGGGAAAATTAAAAGTTTGTACCCTTCCGTTTCTCACCAAATGAGCAAACAACCCATGTCTTTCAAAGGAAATTAGACTACAGAAGGAAAGAGAATAGCAGTTTTTGTTTCATTCAATTATATGGCTGATGAAATTCGTCTATCTACTGTTTATAATTCTTCACGCCTGCTAAAAAATGATTTGCAGGTGAACATGGTTATTTCACCTAGAAACTGCATAATTCATACCGCCCACAATCTATCTCCATTTATCCCCTCTTCACAGTTCACCATTTTTCACGAAAAAGAACAAGTAAACTAAATTAAACCAGATTCTCTCGCGTCGACTGATGATCCAAGTCGATTCTGTGTGAGGTCACCATGACATTAATACAGTGTAGATGTGAACGATGGTCATGAGTGCTAATGCAAATCTTTTCCAACCATCTCAAAACGTGAAACGTTTCAAAGAATGAGAAAGAAATGGATTATCTTTTCTACACGCAGCAGTTTCAATCTTCTTTGAAAAATGTCGAGCTATGCTACTGGATCTGAATGGCCATTTGATGTCAACCCGGCGAGCCCACCTTGCTGCATACCAGAAAAGTGTGTTCTTGTTCAACCTTCCCGCAGCAGTTGGACAACATCACTCCCCAGGGAATTAGAAATTGTAGCTAAACAGGCAACTGTATTGATGTATTTTCGTCCTGAACGTTTGCGCTTAGAAAGATTACAATCAATTTTGCAATCCCTAAGGTTTAGAATGTCACAGTAAAGAAACGAGTTGAAATTAATATCACATATGAGAATCACAAAATTGGTTTCTTGGTTTTTACCATGAATCAGATAGGCGCACCCAGAACTCTACCGTGCCATCATGTCCAAACGTGCACACTCCGAAAATGATCGTGGTACCGGAATACAATTTGCATTGTTGGGAACCTGCACAGTAGCCAGGTTTATTTGTGAACCACAAAAGTGAATTATTGCCCATTTTTCTCGCTTGTCAGAAACAGGTCTGATGACCCTAAGGTCTTGTTATCTTTTATGAGTAGAGCATAACAATAAAGTCTAGTGATATGCATGGCGTAGCTGCATTGCAACGAATAGCTCTGTTAGTTAAGGAAAATACGAAATCTACTAATTAACTGCTCACTCTAACGGACACTATTATTCTGATAATTCTCGAAAATCGCCAGCACATAATCCAGCATTCGGAATAAACACGTTCCGGAATTTTTCTGTTCTCGGGTCTCACTAAAAATGTGGCATTTTTGTCTGGTTTTTACAGTGAGTCGTTAATTGCATAAACTATCTCTGTTACTTCAACTATTTTGAGCACATTCTTGTTAACCGCGAATTCACTTTTAACCACGTGCAGAACTGCCCGAACAAAACTTCGAAACAACAACTTCGGTGATCTGTACTAGTAAAAAGCATGCACTTGGTATTTAAAATGCGCAGGTAAACGTTGATGAAATGCCCTTCGCCGTGAAAAAAACGGGAAAAATACTCAAAGAATTCACTGCTTTGTGATGATTTGCGTATTGTTCGAATGTTCGAATGCTCGGTTACTCTTAAAATGGGTTCTTCTAGTTCATAAGATACCTGGAATAAAACAAAAAATTGAACCTCTTTCATTCATCCAATAATAACCCTAAGTTTTTAGACAAACCACATCGAAGTAATGCAATTGCTTCATCTCAATAACTCTGTGTCTGTTCTGCCGAACTTCTTGCGGTCTAGCAAATCTGTGCCATCATTTCATTAGGCTACAACTTTGTCACAAATGTAGAAAACGGTGAGCACTTTAGCTCAAGTGGCAGAACAGCGGATTTACCAATGGAAGTCGTCTAACAAGAGGGGAAATATTAACTTACTAAATGGCGTCTTCAGCCCGTCAACGAGGTAAAAAATATATCAACATAAGTTTTAGCACTTCAAGTACTCTTCAGATGTAAAGATGCTCAGCCACTGAGAGTACTTGCTTGACAATCCGGTGTGTGAGCAAGGCACCACCAGTAAAGAGTGAACCACTTGGAGTGATAAACGGATACAATGCAGAGAAATCTACCAGCCAGTGAGAGAACGATTCGCACTACACGAGTGTCCAGTAAAGTCAGTGATCACTGAAAATTCATTGAGGGTTTCCTCATTTACTCCAAAATTCTGCATTCTTTTGAAGGACTAAATTATCTGGGTGCATGGTGAATTCGATGCAACCGTCATTAATATCAGTACTTTGTAACTCAGACAGACAGACGAGGGTCATGTATGAATGGTGTGCTAAAAGAGACTACGGGAATTAGTTCAAATTATGGCTCCTTACCGAATTTGCCGCAGTAATCCGTAATTTTAATGACGGTAGCGGCATCGACTACTAGAAAGCTCAAGGCTGGAGGAATAACCTTCCCCAAACAAAGTATACCATACACGTATTTTTTAATCTAACCTGCCCTCAACTGAATCCACATCACTGAACGCTGTCAGCAAAACATTTACTTGCATATAGATTGAAATTAATGGTTAGAAAATTAATTTTAACAAATTTCGCTGAATCTTATCGAAAAACTTTTTGAATAATACGTTGAATAATACGTCTTTGTACTAACCACTTTAGGGTTTCCTTCTGTTTTCCAAAAACCCACGTGGGAAAAATTTTATTTCAAAACAAGAAAATCTGATCAAAATCCAAAGCAAGATTTGCGCTTATTTGATTCCCTTTTTGGGCCACTGATTTTTATTAAACATGAGCACATAATCAGATGAATTTAAAATTTTCATACAAATCTCTTACAAATAATCACATTACAGTGAACCTGTTCTTGTTGATCCAGAAGATCGGACTACTACTTGGTCGTGGTAAACCAACAAATCGCTAAAAACTATTTAAGATGAAATGAACGTTGTCAGGAGCGACTTACGGTTTGATCGAAAACAACTGTCGGGCAGCCCTATTCAATATGTGGATTTTCTCCACTGTAGATTACCATTTTGTAATAAGAGGTTCAAATCCGCTGTGTAAATATAGCACTGATTGAACTGTTCTTTCCACTTGGCAGTTGGGTCGAGGATTAGTCTCCCTAAAAGCTTCTATTCATCTACAGGTGATTGAACGGAGACATCGGAAAAAATGGAAAATTCCAAGCCGTTTATAGCGCGGGAATTTATAGAATCACTTTCAAGAGGAAGCTGTAAAGAAGATGTATCATGTCTACATTGCACAGCCGGGCAAGCTACAAATTAGATGCACTGTTGTCTAGAGCTGGACTATTTTCCAAACAACAGTGTGACATACAAGCTCAGTTTTAGTTCTTTATGATATAAGGCACAGTCGCATACGGTAAGGCACATGTCCCACAACCACGATGGCTGACTACACAGGAAGCGGAACTGGTAACCGTGATTTTGAAACTCAGAGCGGCACGGTAACGTATAACGTGGAAAGATATGACGTAAGGTAGCGAGAAGGGCGACAGAAAGTTATAGTCTAACACAAGAAAGACTGGAAGATCGGCGGTGCGAAACACTGACATTCACTGGCCCAGGTGCCGAATGCACTTAAGAATCGACGGAGTTTTCATACGATTGTATAACCTTAAATACGGTTCACACAGAGGGACAAGAAACGTTAGATTATTGGAATTTCATTTGAATTGTTAGAAAGTTATACAAATGTGGAACACATAGAAAAAACGGAATTCGCCGAACATTTTTCCACCTATCCGTATAAGAGGCATATTATTGAAAAAAGGAAAGGCTTTACAGTTCTATCACTGAATCATCAGCTGCGTATGGTTAATGTGTAAAATTGGTGGGGGCCGAGAACATTTATCGGACTGGAACGGGATTCACCAACCTGACTCACATCCGTGAATTAGCCGAGAGGATTTTGAAGGGGCCAGACGGCTAGAAAAGCAACCGTGTTTGTACGGACCGCTTGGAACACCGCGCAAACCGATGGTTGCAGCCTCAGCTGTAGGCAAAACCCAGCAAATTAGCTGTATGGATGGACCACTTCAAACCCTACGGATTGGTCTAATTTTTCCAGTAACCTTAAGCAAGTGATTTCATTCAACTACGTGTGAATAAGACGGTCCCAATGGTCTTGATCCCTGCAATGTTTAGCCAGGCCGAGGTTGCTCACAAACTCGTTCGGACTAGTGCTTGATTCTTCGGCCAAAGTATTCTTTCCTACAGAAAAAAGCAAATGAAGGCGAATATATTAGGCCCTGAGAATCTGGCACACTAACATTCAGACCTGTATGGAAAAGTGGTTTTAATGAAAATAGCACTTCGAATGTGATCGCACAGAACGTCTGAGCGGCAGCACCGGATAATGTACGAAACATGTTGTCGACGAGGATATTTCATGTACGAGGTTACCTAATGAAGCCGACATTTTTCCTACTGTGAATCCCTTAGTTCATTGTTTAAACCGAATCATTTTCTTCCCAAAGCAGTCTTCAGAAAAATGGCATTGTCAACAAGTACGCTTTCTGCGCATAGCGTCCGCTGTTCGTTAACAAAGCAGCGGATTGTGGTGAGATGAATGAACAAACCGTTCAAAGTAGTTGTTCCGTACAAAGTCAACTTAGAAGGACTACCATTTCCACGCATAAAGGAACCATAAATTGTTTACGTCATTCCCCAAGATGAAATGTGTTTCTTTGGGCTACGTTTGATGCATTCAGTTTGGATTTCACGTCCACAATGGTGCCTGTTATTGAAATGAATAATCAACGTGTCGTCTAAACAACGTGCACATTTAGATCAGTGGCTGTAGCATGTATCTTCAAATGTTGCCATAGCCTTATCAGCTAGTATGGATCACAAAATGTGTCTTCATCTTTTAGACGTTGGGGTCCCATATCATGCTCGTACCGCGCTTGGCGTGCATGTCAAAATAAATTGCCACAGTTCATCGAAAGCAATAAACTAGATGGCACTGTTCTCGAGACTGCGTTCATACATTTAAGTGGTTGTAATTTTGATCGACACATTCGGAAACATCGATGCGACAGCAATTGAGAACAAATGTATTTCGACAGGATTTGCGGTCTGGATTTTAATAATAAATAAATGATGAACTAGGAATTGAACTTTCATGGTTCCGGACTTACAAGGTGCAAGGTTGCAGCCAACCAGATAAGGATTTTGGGGTTTCTTGGAGGTCGAAGCTCAGGTTGTTGGTTTTCCTGTGGTCCTGCTGAGCCAGATGGACGCCTCGATTACAATGGCAGACCAAGTGTAGACGTAATTAAGTTAGTGCTTTGGTGACATGACGAGTTGTACGTGTACAAAATGTTATGTGCAAGACTTATTGAGAATAAATCAACAAGAAGTTGCTATTCATAATGTGCCGGCTTCTAGAACATCAACCAGAATCTTTGTGGTTGAGATGCCTTGAACAAAGGGTTGTTGTCACTGGGGCATTTCAAGGCCTGAGACGGAAATCCTACTGAATGGCATAGATTTACCCGAACGTATGTTGTTCTATTACCTCAACCATGAAAAAATGATTCACTTCGGGCGTCGACTCAGGGAAATTCGACAAAATGCTGGAACGGAAAACCAAATAGTGACAGAAAATCCGGAGAAAAATAAGGTCCAAATCATTCAATAGAATTGATCAAATTGGAGAGGCAAAATAAAATTTCTAAAGACACCGGAACATAGGTGTCACGAAGTTGCAATAACTAATCAAAAAATCATCACAAGCAAAGAATCTCACTCAAATAGAACAACAAAGGAAACCCGATATTAGATGTGCAGGGTGAGAAAGCACGAAAATTTCCAGGTATGCAACGATATCTAAGACCATTAAGTCGTTATTTAAAATTGCTCAACAAACCAGTAGAAATCAATAGGATTAGCGCGCAATTGCTTCGAGCGACATGAAGAAATGCTATCAGTACCGCATTTTCGGTAACCGTCAAGTTGTAAAAATGTGTAGTGGATCTAGCATATTAGAATACTTTATTAGAAAAAGGCAGTCACCGAGAACAAACATATATCGCATGCGCCAAAGAATCAATTCATGCAATACATTCCATTTTTGATTACAGTTACTGGAAGTGAACGGACAATTTAGTAAAATAGGGAAACTAAAAATTATATTTGTAACAACTGCAGGACGTTCTCGGCACAGAAATCCAAAACACCTAATCCAATTATCTTAACACCAATAGCTTCCAATCACTTTAAACGAGCATTGAAACAAACAACTGGAGTAGAGCACATGCTTTCCAATTGCTAATGCGGCATTGGAAGCACCGAACTTTTGTAGCGTCCATAATTCCGGCCACTTTCGTTATGTTCGTGAACGTTTTGTCAGCAAATGATTGAATCAGTTTTGCCCCGTGTGTGATAAACAAATGCAAAATTAATTCCGCTGCAAGTGTTGTGCTATGATAAGGAACAATAATGGCTCTGTCAAAATCAAACGTTGACATTCATGCATACACGTGTACCGTATTAATGCATGGCCACATCCTTTATTGATGTAGACGCAGACATGAATTCAGTTTGCAGTTCGTTTTAGCTGTGCTCTCGAATGGTGCGAGATATTCCATACCATATTTCGGCAACTATTAGGAACTAAACACTTTGCTATCCACGTTATATCTGGCGACTTTAATCTGTCATTTTGACGTATTCATCTTCGTGCGAATGTTATCTGCACAAATTAAACTAAGGCGTACCTTAGCAGATTCTTCGTTTGCTCATTTGTTACACTTTTTCGAACGATGGTAATAGATGACCCTATCTGGCGTTTCATATGCACTAGTTATTTGCCAATATCTTTCCTGATTAATAAGCGGGGGAAACTTGAACGGTAGTGGCCTAGCCGATAAGGTCGTGGTCTTCATACTTGGATGTCTCGGGTTCGAATCGCCCCTAGGACGGTCAACTTCCACAATCAGTGGCACTCTGTTGGCTGTGGCTCCCTTCCGCAAAAATGGTGCACATTGTTATTTTATTAATAGGAGTAAAAGGTACAAGATGAAAAAGATGCATGCTGTGAAGTCCGGTACTGGTAGCTGTAAATGCCTTTTCGAAGTTTGTTTTCGCAGCTAATCGAAGATTGTGGGTAAGTTGCCTCGTCAGAATCTCGTGCCACCCTTCACAATATGTCAGGACATCTCGTACTGGTATGTCCAGTTCCTTCGCGAGCAAAGCTGTTTAATGTTAGCGTGAGATGGAAGGAACTGACTGCCATAATCTGATGTATGACTGCATTCACGGCAATGTAAAGTTTTCAAATTTATTATGGTAAATTAACCAAAATTAAATGTAAGAAAAAAGCACAACCTTCGACAAACATTTTCCATTCATTTGTTAACCCTTATGAAATCTGTTGCAATAAGGAAAAACTGACCCAAGCTCCCCATTTTATTGTTCACAAAATCCATTTTAAGTTAACCTAGTGGCTTGAATTTCATTTGTGTAACTTGCATCAACTATGGCTGTTGTAATATTACCAATTTTGTACACTGATTTTTGTAAAATGAGAATTGCGTTTTGGGAATTTGCCCACTGAATCTTGTTCAGTAAATGCTGGTTTGGTTCATTTGCGCATAAACACATCTATAACGAAATCGGCAGTTTTCTTTTTATCCCAGTCACTGGTACTCTCTCATAAGCTACACAGTTGAACATTTTCTAAAATGCTTATAGTTTGTCGTTAGAGCTTAAACTAACAAATGCGATTTATTATCATGCCAGAGTATGCCCCAAAACGAGGCTTGTTCTTCCCCTAACTAATCCGCTTCTGGACAATAACGCACTGTGTTCAGTGTGTGTGGTCTTGTTAAATTCGGTGAAGTTGTCTGCTCGCGAAATTAGTACAGCAACCATGAGATGGATGAAATTTCTGCTTAATAATCCGGATCGGATGAAATAGCCCAGTCTTTTTTCCACAAATGTTGCCAACGAACAAAACGTTATATTATTTGGATTTTCATTGCGCGTGCACATCCTGTGAAAGGCTGACGAAATAGATTTGACCTCTTTGCCCTTGTGAGCTGCACCGTCCTCTGGAGGAAAAATGTGAATAAGTTTGCTTCCGCGCTATCATGCATTAGAAACAATACTTGCTTGGTGATTATGAGATTAGAAATTCTTCGAACTAGAAATTCGGTGTATAAATAGCATAATTTGCCTCCATTGCCACCAATTTTCTTCGCGAACATGAAATTATAACGTTGTTGAAGAGGCAGTTCAAAACTTTGGTAAACAGCTTCTCGTCGCGCTATTTGATCGGAAATCCAAATTCTTCTGTCTGTTTCTGACAAAGGAAAAATCTTGCGCAGAAAACTGGGAAGTAATGGTCAATTATGACAACCAGATTATATCCAAGTGTTAGCGAGTTTGTGAGCTGCAGAAACCAAATGCCGTTGATTTTGATGGCAGCCGAATTGGACTATTAACAAATAAAATTTATAAGTTCCACATTACTAGGTAAAATTGCCGAAGACTATGTAGAATAAATGTCGTTCCACTTAGAAGCGACTGCGTTATAAACCGTTAGTGCGCATTGAGAGCCTCTCGCGTTGTAACTTCATTTGCCTTGTCCTGCGGTATTCTTATCCTTGTCCGCAAATAGTGTGAACATAATTGTAAAGTTTGGCAATTCTACTGTACTCGTTCAGAAAATTGCTATGCTCTCCGCGCAAATAACATTCGGCGAAATGAAGCACAAAAGCAATGGGATACACAGGTGACAAACGTCTGAGTTTTGTTCCATTCGCGAATGCTGAATGAATGAATTCGCAGTCGTTATATACAGCGCGTATGTGAGAGCGACAAAGTGTCATTTGGGTTCACGAATCGATCGTTGCAAATCTAATTCGAGTGAGACTATGGCGTTCAATGCGATATACTTTTATTGCAGCAAAAAATAATGCATACTGATTGCTTCAGCCTAGAGAAAAAAAGCCTCTCAGAAACCGAGAAGACATAAAGACTTGATGGCAAATTGAGTGAATCAAAACGTAGGCAAAATCACATGGGCTACAATTTGCGCATATAGGAGAAAAATTTCGATGCCGAATTCCACACTTACGTCTAAATTAATAAAGGATGTGGCCATGCATTAATACGGTACACGTGTATGCATGAATGTCAACGTTTGATTTTGACAGAGCCATTATTGTTCCTTATCATAGCACAACACTTGCAGCGGAATTAATTTTGCATTTATGTTTATCACACACGGGGCAAAACTGATTCAATCATTTGCTGACAAAACGTTCACGAACATAACGAAAGTGGCCGGAATTATGGACGCTACAAAAGTTCGGTGCTTCCAATGCCGCATTAGCAATTGGAAAGCATGTGCTCTACTCCAGTTGTTTGTTTCAATGCTCGTTTAAAGTGATTGGAAGCTATTGGTGTTAAGATAATTGGATTAGGTGTTTTGGATTTCTGTGCCGAGAACGTCCTGCAGTTGTTACAAATATAATTTTTAGTTTCCCTATTTTACTAAATTGTCCGTTCACTTCCAGTAACTGTAATCAAAAATGGAATGTATTGCATGAATTGATTCTTTGGCGCATGCGATATATGTTTGTTCTCGGTGACTGCCTTTTTCTAATAAAGTATTCTAATATGCTAGATCCACTACACATTTTTACAACTTGACGGTTACCGAAAATGCGGTACTGATAGCATTTCTTCATGTCGCTCGAAGCAATTGCGCGCTAATCCTATTGATTTCTACTGGTTTGTTGAGCAATTTTAAATAACGACTTAATGGTCTTAGATATCGTTGCATACCTGGAAATTTTCGTGCTTTCTCACCCTGCACATCTAATATCGGGTTTCCTTTGTTGTTCTATTTGAGTGAGATTCTTTGCTTGTGATGATTTTTTGATTAGTTATTGCAACTTCGTGACACCTATGTTCCGGTGTCTTTAGAAATTTTATTTTGCCTCTCCAATTTGATCAATTCTATTGAATGATTTGGACCTTATTTTTCTCCGGATTTTCTGNCGCAAACCGATGGTTGCAGCCTCAGCTGTAGGCAAAACCCAGCAAATTAGCTGTATGGATGGACCACTTCAAACCCTACGGATTGGTCTAATTTTTCCAGTAACCTTAAGCAAGTGATTTCATTCAACTACGTGTGAATAAGACGGTCCCAATGGTCTTGATCCCTGCAATGTTTAGCCAGGCCGAGGTTGCTCACAAACTCGTTCGGACTAGTGCTTGATTCTTCGGCCAAAGTATTCTTTCCTACAGAAAAAAGCAAATGAAGGCGAATATATTAGGCCCTGAGAATCTGGCACACTAACATTCAGACCTGTATGGAAAAGTGGTTTTAATGAAAATAGCACTTCGAATGTGATCGCACAGAACGTCTGAGCGGCAGCACCGGATAATGTACGAAACATGTTGTCGACGAGGATATTTCATGTACGAGGTTACCTAATGAAGCCGACATTTTTCCTACTGTGAATCCCTTAGTTCATTGTTTAAACCGAATCATTTTCTTCCCAAAGCAGTCTTCAGAAAAATGGCATTGTCAACAAGTACGCTTTCTGCGCATAGCGTCCGCTGTTCGTTAACAAAGCAGCGGATTGTGGTGAGATGAATGAACAAACCGTTCAAAGTAGTTGTTCCGTACAAAGTCAACTTAGAAGGACTACCATTTCCACGCATAAAGGAACCATAAATTGTTTACGTCATTCCCCAAGATGAAATGTGTTTCTTTGGGCTACGTTTGATGCATTCAGTTTGGATTTCACGTCCACAATGGTGCCTGTTAT
Organism: Fasciolopsis buskii; assembly: GCA_008360955.1. Lineage (NCBI taxonomy): Eukaryota > Metazoa > Platyhelminthes > Trematoda > Plagiorchiida > Fasciolidae > Fasciolopsis > Fasciolopsis buskii. The sequence goes on along the minus strand of LUCM01011753.1, from coordinate 270,424 downwards.
TGAAATGAATAATCAACGTGTCGTCTAAACAACGTGCACATTTAGATCAGTGGCTGTAGCATGTATCTTCAAATGTTGCCATAGCCTTATCAGCTAGTATGGATCACAAAATGTGTCTTCATCTTTTAGACGTTGGGGTCCCATATCATGCTCGTACCGCGCTTGGCGTGCATGTCAAAATAAATTGCCACAGTTCATCGAAAGCAATAAACTAGATGGCACTGTTCTCGAGACTGCGTTCATACATTTAAGTGGTTGTAATTTTGATCGACACATTCGGAAACATCGATGCGACAGCAATTGAGAACAAATGTATTTCGACAGGATTTGCGGTCTGGATTTTAATAATAAATAAATGATGAACTAGGAATTGAACTTTCATGGTTCCGGACTTACAAGGTGCAAGGTTGCAGCCAACCAGATAAGGATTTTGGGGTTTCTTGGAGGTCGAAGCTCAGGTTGTTGGTTTTCCTGTGGTCCTGCTGAGCCAGATGGACGCCTCGATTACAATGGCAGACCAAGTGTAGACGTAATTAAGTTAGTGCTTTGGTGACATGACGAGTTGTACGTGTACAAAATGTTATGTGCAAGACTTATTGAGAATAAATCAACAAGAAGTTGCTATTCATAATGTGCCGGCTTCTAGAACATCAACCAGAATCTTTGTGGTTGAGATGCCTTGAACAAAGGGTTGTTGTCACTGGGGCATTTCAAGGCCTGAGACGGAAATCCTACTGAATGGCATAGATTTACCCGAACGTATGTTGTTCTATTACCTCAACCATGAAAAAATGATTCACTTCGGGCGTCGACTCAGGGAAATTCGACAAAATGCTGGAACGGAAAACCAAATAGTGACAGAAAATCCGGAGAAAAATAAGGTCCAAATCATTCAATAGAATTGATCAAATTGGAGAGGCAAAATAAAATTTCTAAAGACACCGGAACATAGGTGTCACGAAGTTGCAATAACTAATCAAAAAATCATCACAAGCAAAGAATCTCACTCAAATAGAACAACAAAGGAAACCCGATATTAGATGTGCAGGGTGAGAAAGCACGAAAATTTCCAGGTATGCAACGATATCTAAGACCATTAAGTCGTTATTTAAAATTGCTCAACAAACCAGTAGAAATCAATAGGATTAGCGCGCAATTGCTTCGAGCGACATGAAGAAATGCTATCAGTACCGCATTTTCGGTAACCGTCAAGCTGTAAAAATGTGTTCTAAAGTTCTAGATCCAGCACACATTTTTACAGCTTGACGGTTACCGAAAATGCGGTACTGATAGCATTTCTTCATGTCGCTCGAAGCAATTGCGCGCTAATCCTATTGATTTCTACTGGTTTGTTGAGCAATTTTAAATAACGACTTAATGGTCTTAGATATCGTTGCATACCTGGAAATTTTCGAGCTTTTCTCATTCTGCACATCTAATATTGGGTTCTCTTTCTTAGTCTTTTCAGTAACGGTTTGGATATTGTTTTTCCTTTTTTCGTTCATTTAGTTCGGTGACTGGCTTTTCTCTTCTTCCTTCCTGTTATATTGCTACCTTTCAACGTCGCTTTGCTCACTGCATCTTTTTGAAAATCTCAAATTTTCGGGTGGATGTTTCCTCGCTTTGTACTTCTATTTTGCCTTGTTTTGAAATATTCTTGGTTAATATCCTGCAGGACTCTGGACCTAATGAATTCATTGAATTATTGTGCTCATCTTTCGGTATTATTGTTATTCACTTTTCAAGCTCTAAATTAATTACCCCGACACTTTTCCCAAGCATGTAAATCAAAAGGAATTGTGAAAAAGTTTCAGAATATAATCCTTCAGCAATACCTTGCTTTGCATGGTCCGGTGTAGTTAGTTCATTTCTGCAGGAGACGTTTTTTTCGTTTAGCCTTGCTTTTGCCCTGATTGGTGTGACGTTGCGGGCTATTCAGAATGCTTAGTTTCGAGGTTAATGTTACACTTTTTACAATAAACAAGGAAAATCAACATTTTTCACAAACAACGCAGCTTCCCTATCCTCCTGGTTTTTTATGAAACCCGCCCCATTCATTCGTGGGCCATGAGAGTGAACCGCGTTCTAACGCGTCAAACGTCCCGGTGCGTTGGCGTTTCCACATGCGCACACGCATACACAGACGGCTGTGGTTGGACTAGAAGAAATGTGATCCATTATTTGTTTTGAATACTGTCTTCACATGCGGAACGAATTCATCCCGGAATCAAGAGGCAAATTTAGCGGGGACTGCCACTGAAGATCCGAGTGTTTTCTCCTTGGACGTATCACCCATGTAAAGAAAACCCTAATGAATGATCATGTATTCTAAATTTCAAGAATTTACTTTAAAAGTATTGAGTAAATAAAGCTATCACCTTACTGTTAGCTTTTAACTTTCGCCCTCATAAATCCTTTTGTTGGTTCCTGTTCCCCACCATATTTCTAGTGCATCATTTGACTTGCTACTTACATATTTGTGGCGCCATGGAAGCTTCGCTTCTTTATTCACCGTTCACGCAAAACAACGTGACCTATTAAAACCCATCTGGTTATTCCGCATCCTCTCTGGTTTCATCTAGTGGCACCTTAACATTTGTATTTTGCTAGTGCTTTGAAATAATACTTATTAAGACCCGTAGATTTTGTTCATTCCTTGATCTTCAGGACATTCGCCCCTTATCGTGAAACTTTCCTTGGTCGTTCATTCGTGGGCCTTCAAAAATGTTTCTTTTAAAGTCCACTGATGAATATACTTTGTATTCGGCCATTGCAAGACATGGAGACTGTTCTTTGCGCCACTTTAATTCTCGTTTGGGCTTACGTTATTTATTCACTTGGTTATTCGAGTTTATGTTGCACTTGGTACTGTGTGATTGTTAGGGTTAAAACGAATATGGTTTGGAGGATAGCTGGGCTTTGCAAGTCCTTAGGAAAAGCAGCAAAGAGTTCGTTTTCCTCCGATAGATAAGTTAATGAGCATTACTTGATACTTTTTCGCCTGTGGTTTTCAAAAGCTAAAGTTAAGTCAATCTCTAACGCGACATACAGTTTGAATGAGTTACACGGGACCAGAAAACATTGAGCCATAATTGGTGACATGGTTGACAGGAGTCCACGTTGTACTTCAACATCGGTGTCCAGAATGGACTCAAATATTTCGTAAAACTTTGCATGTCATACATGTGATACGTAAGCACCGTCAGAAGTCTTAAGTAAGCGTCGGCATTTGCACAACACGAACTTTGGCACACTGTTACGCGATTCCCTCACCAGAAGGAATCCATCACGGAAAGGACTGGCTAATGGCTGAATCCAAACAGTTATTCTGTGTTGCTAGTCGTGGCTGGAGTCCACGAATAAACTAATAGCTCGTATTACAAAAACAACTAATCTATTTTGAAAAATGGACGACACCAAGCTGCCAATTAATTATTCATCGTACCTTTCCGTTTAATCATGAAGCAATAACTTACCTGTCCATCTCGATTGTTACCAAGCCATGCTGTAGAGCATCGTTTTTTCACCGCTTTTTACAAACTTCTCCAAGGAGGCAAATCGATAAGCAATGGCAGATTGCGTGACACAAACTACCACGTTCTCAGATAGGGAACCTAGCTCATAGTATTATTCATAAAAATGGAAATATAGCTATGAAAACCGTGATTTGCACAGAAGATTTGTGCTGGTTCACTTCTGTGTATGTGTAATCTGAACGTACAACGCGCAAAGCTCGTAACGTGGTCACTCCACAGAAGCATTGGATTTTAGTCAATCGATTATTTTTACAGTTTAGAGAATTAAAAATGCATTTCTCTAAGCTATATTTTATTCCATATTTGCAACATTAACGTGACAGCACTGTATTACATAGTTTATCGTAAGCAAATTAACCACGCCGTCGGGTGTTACCTTTTTAACTCCGACAGCAGGCACTCTTCCCAAGCAGAAGGACAAATGGCTGGTATTTATAATCCTTATTTTGTTAGATTCAACGATTCAGATGAAATCGTCCAAAGAATATGTATTTATTGAATTAATTTAGGTGAAACAAATATATGTTACCGAGTTAGAGTACAACCGCTCCAGCGCTAAAATGCATTAGCTGGCTTTCTGTGATCTTTTGTACAAGTCACAAAATGTGTGCATTACTCGTCACACAAAACAGCAATTATTGCAAAGCCAAATTAGGAGATTTACAGCTCCCAATAAAATCATCGGTAGCATGATAGATTTCTGTGATCTGTTATCGTTTAGAAACGGATTTAGGTAAAGTCATTTCGCACAAATCTATTCACTCGATCGTGCATTAGTAAGCCTGGGGTTTATTTTCATTGATCGTACCACGTTGTCGGGTGCCCTTCATTTTCCAACTACGATTTCTCTATCTGGTTAGCTCCGCAAAAACATACAGACAGACAAGTGAACATCCGCTGACATGTGAACGTTCCCTCAGTTATTTGGCTGTAAAACTTGCCTTGAGAAAGACTATCCCCGGTAGTCGAAACGTTGGCGAATTAAATCTACCAGTAACGCTGCGTTATGAACATTATATCATTCACAATAAAAACACTTAATTTGTCCTTATACAGACGAACAGCGATTGGGCAAAATTCCAATTAATGGCTGACGCCTATATAAATAGAAACAGAACAATAAAATAGTTAATTGTTTCATGCAGTTTCCTAGTCCATGGCTTGTCATATTGGCGCTCAATATCCTTAGGAATTCACGCCTTTTGAAGGATGCAGCACATCCACAGAGATTTGTTATTTTAATTCCTATGAAAATTTTTGCAACAAGGAATTTGCAGGTCCAAGACGTTTCCAGTTTTTTTCAAACAAACTAACCCTCTGATGAGAGGGTACTGGTTGTACTGCACACCGCACTATGTGAAATTCATCATTCTGAGTTTATCAAAGTTCAGCAAAAGAATTTGATTGTTTCTGTGAGCCACGACTAGGCAGCTTTTGATGTGAAGAAGGCATAAAAGGAAACATTAGATTGGCTAATGTGAATTGTGATAGTGTTCTACAGTTGAGGTCTTATTCAAGCAATGCATTCTTGCAAATCCTGACTAGAAAGCAACCTCATTGATGGAACTTCTTGAGAATAATGATATTCGCAATATGCTTCCTTTCAAATCCATGGGCATGTGCAACTCTAATTGGTTGGTTGCAGGTACAGGTGATAATGAGGCATTACCGAAATGAGCCGCGTAATTTGCTAGTAGGTATACACAATTTCAGTGTCAGTACGTAATAAAGCCCTTTGGTCACACGGCTAAATGCAACAAATTGCCGAGAGCTTGAAGTGAAAATCGAATTTCCTTGAATAACTTATTTGGTTAGAACCTTTGGTAAATCATAAATTTACCAGAAACGAATTAGGATGACAATAGTTAGTCGTCCTTTGCGCTTCATTAAAAAACTATACAGATAGGTATCTACAATGGTTTATGACACCTTTTCCATCATAAACCCACCCACCAAAATTACCTTGGTCGGCCCTAAAACCTGGTTTAAATGAAACCAATTTTTCGAAGTCGTTTTACAAATGCAGTTAGTAGAATATTTTCCAAATGGTGTTTTGCAGATTTCCGTCCTAGTATGTGAGGTATTAGAAATTTATAACCCAGAGTCAATCCAGGAAAATAGTGTGGTTGCCACTAACTACTTAGTCTTTCTGTTTTTTCGAGGAATTTCATAATCCTTCTCAAAGCAGCAACGAATTAGACCCGTTATTATTGTGAATGATATAATATTAATAACACAGCGTTGTTGGTAGATGTAATGCGCCAACGTTTCGACTACCGTGGGTAGTCTTTCTCAAGGCAAGTTTTACAATCAAATTTGATTGTAAAACTTGCCTTGAGAAAGACTACCCACGGTAGTCGAAACGTTGGCGCATTACATCTACCAACAACGCTGTGTTATTAATATTATATCATTCACAATAAAAACCAATACATGGCGCATCGATTTTTCGATACACTCCTTACGTCGTTTGGTCCGGATAGACCCGTTATCTTTACTAACTCCCTTGGCATTCAAGAACAGTGACTCAGCAATTCACGCGCTGTATGAATAGTACTGAATGGACGACTGTTATTTTCTCTAGTTCGACCAGGATTATCTTGTGAATTGCACGGGAATCATGTGATATTTACCAACAAATTTATGTTCATCAAACTGCGTATGTAAACCTTCACTTATGGTAGACTGGACTGACTCATTATACGTTTTACGCACCGACCGGCTTCTGTCTGGCAACCGCGGACTGCTCATCAAAAGCCAGACCAATTTTCCTAATATTGCGGGCACGTGCCCTGACTAGGCTTTAGGTAATATTCTCTCGAACCATTAGGTTTCTGAGGATAGCTATCAACTCTTTATAATTAAAAACTGTATGTATTGGATTTTCTAATGTGACCAACACCAATCACTCGGACACTTTGCTCTTAAATAGGTGATCAAGATGAGCGCCGCATATTTATCTATCACAAATAAAACGACGCATGTGGGTGGGCAGTAGGTTTCTGCACTTTCAATTCACATCAAGTTGTATATATAAAGTGCTTGATACAAATGCTAGCACTGTGAATGAATACAGGTCACATAAAAATAACGTTTTTGACTGCAAGATAGAAGATTCGTTATGTTCTGAGAATGAATACAAAACTGTAATGGGTTTACTTAACTTTAATATTTCTCTGCATTGTGGCATAACTCAGCCATAGCGAGTTAAGCATTTGTAAGCAGACTTTAGTGGGAGTTGCAGAATTTCGGCGTCGCAAGTGATTCAAGAATTCCATCACTCAGGAAGTTAGATTATTCCAATGTTATCAAATGGTGCAAATCGCTAGAGTAGCATTAAATCTGCTTTTCCAGATTTACGCAGGCTTGCCAAAGGTAACAACAATTAACTGTGGACCAGAAAACAGCGAATGTTTATTGATACCCTAGTTTATTGACTAAGCAGTGAGCAGGAACCGTAGTTGCAAACATCTGAACGTTTTTGTTTCTGTCATGTCAGGGGTAATCGCATGCATTCGTTTATGGCGCTGCTTCAAGGGGGATATATTTTGTGATTCCTAAAAATGAACAGCAGTTAATGTGAGCGGCAATCAGGTATCAAAAAAATTGTCAAAACGTCGCCAAACTGAATTTCTGTAAAAAGTGGAGTCTCAGTGACTGATAACCTAGATTTTACTGGAAAAATTCCTCTGCTTGACTGAGAACTGAGAGGAAATACTTGGAGCCTATGGAAGAGTGAACGCAGTTGCGTGGAACAGAGGAAAACTATTCGCTCAGCTCTGTGTAATTTGGAGAAAATAATCACATCTTAAAGACCAACAACGACCATACGGTAAAGCCCGCACCAATAGGATAAGACAAAAATGAGATTTGTCCAGTTGCACTTGCCTCCTTGCGCAAAATGTAAGTGATATGGGTCATTGTGAGCTTGCCCGATGTGATGTAGTCTGGAGGCTTTTCCAAGTAGCACACGACCATAAAATTTTGCGTGAACTTTGATGGAAAGCATTTCACACTAAATATACACTTACGTTCTATACAGAAATTACATGTTTTCCATCTCAACTTATTCTCCAAAATCAAGTTTAATTTCCCAGGTGCACTATACCATACGAATCTCCATGCCATTCAAATTTTAATCGATTTCGAAACTGGACTGTTTTAGAACAATACTGACCAAACTGCTGTACACTTGTCCAAAATTATGAAAAGGCATGCTAGTTTCCATCGATTTCAATAAGTTTCGCTCACAGACATGAAAATTTAATTGCAACTTTTCGCAGATGCAAGCACAGCTAACGGATAAACGAACTTGAATGATAATAGTTTTAAATGGTGGAAACAAAAGAAGCCTTTGATCTCGTCAGGAGTGGAATCCACATTTGAAAGCGAAGACCGTGTTTCTACCACGAATGCACTACCGAATCCGCTACAGGCCCAAGCTGATGCAATTGACGGTAAGCCGCTAAAATTACCTGAAGACGTGTCATTTATCATGATGAATCGGATCACTTGTAGTTCTCGATGAATAAACTTACAGCTACCATTTTTCATTCGCGTACATACCTCGCTGTTGGACAGATGTAGACAGATTAGACGAGTATTATGCACAAGTCCTACCGAAGTCAGAAACCATTTTACATTTAAATTTTACATCATCTGACATGTCTAACAAAAGCTTTCATTGTTCGCGTTTTTAATTTGTTACTGATAAACATCAATTCAATCACAAATGTTAGGGGTGTTCATTGGTGAAGGAAAAACCTTTGCTTGACTGCAACGGAACGGGAATCTGAATTTACCAGAGTAATAATCCACTGACTATCAGTTGGTACCGGGACCACCGCGAGTTGTATAGTTTGACTCGACATTTATACACTTTGTGGGTGGGATTCTAATATGGATTATTACTAACCTAGAGGAATTTAAACCAATCATGTGGTAATGCTTTACTGCTGCCTGCGAGACCGTAATAGAAGTCTTTTGGACACCAACTGAAATCACAGACCCCTGCTGTTCACCAGACCGAACAGTCTCTAGATCGGCTATATCAGTGGGATTCTCCTAAGGCTCAGTGATTGTTGTAGCGTGGGTTGATATATGTTAATTGATTGTGTTCTTATCGTTGTGAGAGCTTTCGGTGTGTGTTCAAATTTCCGATTCGAATATCGACTAGAAACAGAATATTTTTAGAACCATGTTGTCTTTACTACGATTATGTGAAACAAAATTAGCTTTGAGTGTACAAGCTCTAGAAAACAAACCAGTTTGAATTTACCTGGTCTATGATGAATCGCCTGATTGACCAATTTAATCTCCTATCATCGAAGTTGATTAAAGTACTCAGCATAAGCTGATCACTTGCAAATACTGTATTTAATAAATAGGCTTGCTACATGGAAGTCATCTACCCAGGGGACGACTGTTATGAGCTACCGATAGTGGATCCGTGAAACCGGCAACGGAGAGGTGCTATGTCACGTAGGTGATATTTCATCTTGGGTTCGTGTCCACTTTAGGGAGTTATGGGTACTCATTTCTGGTGACTAAAAAAATGAAACAGCTGTATAGCTTTTCCCTGGCTTTTGATGATCAACTGGATGTGCGTCTTATAACAAATCCTCCGCATGGTAAAGCCAGGTTGGTAGTTCGATTAAAGAGAGGCTTCGCCGTTCCCGGATCGGCAACGCGACGTATCGAATATCTCACCTTGAAGGTCTTCTGGGAATCACGGTGTCCCATGTGTATTTAAAACAAACAAACTCCTAACTCTTATTTCGGAGAAAGAAACAGCGGTAAAAACCCGTTACTTTTGACAAACACTATTGCTTCGGCAATCTGAAAAGATTTGTTATCGATCAGTCGATTAATAGGGGTAATGAAATATTAAAAATGAGTTTTTCTCCACTAGGTTCTTTTTTTCCCATGGCCAAACATGAAATGTATTTGTAGTAAAACGGCTAACTACAGTACTCAGGAGTGGGCCGAAAAATGGACAGTGTTTAGCAATCTTCATTTGCCCACATGGTCATAATATATGTCATTATAATGTGCATTTGCATCTTCGCCTGATTGACGTAAAACACGAAAAATTTTTTAACATAAGCCGCAACATTCCACTTCTTGGAAAATGTAAAATGTAATAATACATGGATTTACGTAAATAGTTTAGGCCACATTCACATGACAGAAAAAATCAAAGAACTAGAATTTTCCTTCGCGTTTGCTCTACTATGCCAACCGAAGCTATAGTAAGTGATCAGGCTAATGTTCTAGTCTTTTGATGCTTCCGCGATTGTCGCATAAATGTTTGTTTTTCGAGCGATTAAACAGACTGATGTGCGTCGAAAACCACAGTTTTTTTACATTCTGACCATTCATTACTGTTCCAGTTAATATGGTTTTAGAATGGCAAGCAGTTGGTTTCAGATAATCCGAAATCACGTGTAATCATTTTTTATGACTCGTAATTACCGACACTCCAGCGGATTGAGTGCAGTATTTTCCGGTAAACTTCACTCGAACAAAAAAACCAGTCGTATTTCTTAGCGATTCAAAAGGAATATTTGCTGCTGAGGTTAGCTCTATCACAAGCACAGTTACTGAGATTATCTCTAAAAACCGGTTTCCTGATGCTAAAAATTTTCCTGATTAGACACAGTCCATTTGGTGTTAACATCGTCGAGGTACTCACATTCTATTTTCCACTATCAAGAAAACAGTATTTTTCTGGGTTTACTCGCTAGGTATTCATTTCATTACCTAAATCTTGACCATTCCGCGCATAGAACCCGTACAATTGTTAGGTGCTTTCCTACCTCCGTTTTTTTGTTAACATTTCCCTGTCGCGCTTGCTTCACATGTTAATTACGCTTATTTGTTACCTTAAAGATTGTGTGTACGGCGAAAGCTGCCTACATAACAACATCGAAACTTCATTTTCGTGGACTGTATTCCATATGGATATTGCTGTGTCAGCGTGAAACGCACTCAAACATTCCCTAGCCGATTGAAACTAACGGGAATTTTATCAGACTGGGCCCATTCATGGCACTTGTTTAAAAGCAATGCCGTAGAAAAATCATCCGGAATTTTTCGTGCCTAATGTAGAACCTGTGCGCTGAACAATAAAGGCAGCTGGTAATTAGTGACCCTGTGCAATTAATGAACAATCCCCTAATTAACCTTGATAGTCTGATGGAATCAGGGCGTACTTTTAGCCACTAGAAGTCGCATTTTGAACTGGCTAACTCTCCCCGAACGGTTAAGCATTGCACACAACAGACTGATAAAATGACGGAGTGATCGTGAACAATTACCTATATTTCATGGATTAAACTTAAAGTCAATGAGCAAGATTTTGTTGTATGCATTAACAATGCATCTGCCGAAAATTGCATTACTTTCCCCAATGTCAGACGGCATCTGCAAGAGAAAAGGACTTTGGGACTGAATATTTATTAGATTATACCATTTACAGGAACCATCAAGTAATTCTCATCCCGATTCAATCTCTAACTAGCTTCACAAAGCCGCTTACCTGTGACCTCGAGTGATTAATGACCAGAGCGTTACGCTGTCTGGATTGACGAGCGCTACTAATTAAGTTACCAGTTTATCACTTACCTAAGAAAACTTATCTAGACGCTCTATTTTTGCACTGTTAATTCAACATCCACGATAATTTGAGAAATACATTTTCGGCGAACAGTGACAGATCTACGCATCACAAACATTTTTTACTTAAAGAAAATCTAACCGGCCGAAAAATGAAGCAGTTACCAGTGGTCCAAAATAAACACCGTTCAGCAAAGAAAAACGTGGGAGTTGAATTATTTCAAGCGGTTTCTAATGCTAGTTTCTTTCCAGGCAATCTTCTGGCTAAAATTCCTATCGAAACGATCGGTAATTTGGGTGTTTTGATTGCCAAGTCCGCCGAATGTCAGTCGTTTAAATGTACACATCTGGTACAATGCATAACATCATAGTTGTGAAATTAAACAACTTCAGTCGAAAGTTTCAATCCAATCGCTTTGCAGAATAGTACAATGCCAGACAAAACTTTCACATCAATCTCTTGTTACAAAAAACACTTAAAGACTATATTTCTTAGCAAAACCAAATTTATTCTAATCTTTAGTCGGTTACCAGGATGGTCATTTTTATTTAGTTGGGCAAATCAAATCATAAACATAAAAAGCTGACTGCTCATGGGTTTCAAAGTTACACAGACTCAATGAATGACAGTGAGGCACCAATTTGTAACCACTTAGGGCAGTAAAAGATAATGCGCATCCTTGTGGGTTTCTAGGATGATTTTGATGCAGGTTTCTGCACAAAAGAAAAGATGATTGACATGGTGCTGTTTTCCCCTATGGTTTACCTTTTCGTGCCCTATTTGTACGCGTTCGACAAGACGAGGAAAAACAGCGCAGCAGTCGAGCTATGACTTTTCTTAGAAGTAGGAAGTAGTTAGCTTCGGCTTCGACATCGGCTGCTGCTTCCCGCCTTCCTGGTTGAGGCCCTCAAGATGATGACTGTTTTTGGTTGGAGACGCTGAGAGATATGGATTAAAACAGTCTGGAAACACGTGTTTACAACTATCCCTGCAATCGAATGTCTATAGAGTGGCATTTCAGTTTTGTGAATATTCCAGACCTTAGATAAATGGAATGTTCTGATCCTTTAGCGATGAAATCGTATTTTCAAAATGTGTTTTCTGTTTTCAGTTTGGTCAATTTGAATTCGTGTATCTAATACTTAGATCAAAATAGGTGAACATCTCAGTGGTAACAGCGTTGTCTACCTTATTTGACTCACTCACGAAAAGAGGATGCATAAGAACTATGCATTAGTGCTAATCAAAATAATCGGCTTGCCGTTTAACTGATGAATGTATATACATATATATATATATACATATATACATATGTAATTGTGCGATTCGCTTTGGTCACTCAGTGAGACACCCTCTTGATATGACTTGTCTGATTTGTGTAAGACCGCTAGCAATAGATGCCACTAAGTTGGGGGTAGAATGCATTAATCAAGTACGATTTAACACCAAAATTGGCCTTTCTTGAGTTGCATCAACAACCACGTACATTTCCAGCATCGTAGCATTTTCGTCTGTATCATTTTAGCGTAGTGTTACTCAAACGAGACAAGCAAAGCATTTTCCAACTCATTCAAGTAAAACTAATATGTGGAAATCAGATTCGCAAAATATTAACTGCTAAAACACCCCGAGGAACAATGCTTGTAAAACTGCACTAAAAACAGCCACTTGCATTACTCGGTTTGCACAGTAAGGCAATGCAACTGGCCTGAGTTAATGTGAAATTAATTTGATGTGCACCTTGTAGTAATATGGCTGCAAATTCTGGATAGGAATGCAGATTATTTAATAGTTTCCAAATGTTGGCACTAAACAGCTGCTAGCATTGTCCACGATCACAGTAACAAATGAACTGGTGAATATCTATTCCGGACTTTAATGACTAAATAACTGAAGAGCAATGAAGAAAAGAGTCCGGAATAATTTTTCGTTGATTGATTCTATTAGCTTTAAACATTTCGCCCACCGTACTTACACTGGGGTTCCGAAAAGATAATTCAGGCAACGTCATTCTAAACAACACGTAGTATTCGGGGTTATTTTCCACTGTTATTTTATTCTCACCCTACAGTACACAGAGATATTTGTTCCGAAATATGATCCACTAACAGCATTTAGTTTATTCACCCCCGTCTTATAAGAAGTTCCAGCTTTGGAGTTATTGTCCACGTCTGTTCACCTGGTATTCAGTGTGATCAGTTTGAAACAATGGGTTAGCTAACATTCCACGCCAACTGTGATCACCAAATCGCGTACTCGATCACGTTCAGCTAAGTCAGACCATTCTGTTAGTTAGAAGCCAACAAGATTTTGATCGCTCTGTAACCAAACTTGTTGATTATCGGTTTTTATCTCAGGGATTTTTCGCGAAATATCCTCAAAACCTCTTGCAGATAATGGCATGGGAAAAGTGTGAAACATTAGCTCTGCCGTCTTCGTACTGTCTCGCTGACCGGGAACAGTACTTCTAACCTTAGACAACTATCAATGTTGCGTGAATGATTTATCATCAGATTGTCTAATCAGTTATTTACCGAAACAGAAGTTTTAGTCAGTCACAAGAAGTACCAGTGAACAAATCATCTAGTATGCAAAATAAACACAAAGCTCACCTCAAAAATAAAACCATCAGTGCACCACTGCATGCGTTATTCATGGTACTTTTGTAACCAGCATGCTAAGCCGGACATTAACCAAACTTTGTAGCCCTAATGTTTCTAGCACATTACTTTGGAATTAATAACAATTAGTTTTTCATGTCTAGTAATGCTAGAAAATTCCAAACGTTTTCAAAGCTTTGAAGTTTTACGTAAATGATCGGATATGACAGAATAATCATAATGATAAAACAATGATATTGAGAAATGTTTCGATCCAGAAGGCAAAGGGGCAAGAAAATTTTTCTGATTAGTTTTTATTCAACTTGGTTAGCTGCCTGCTGACAATTAGGCTAGTGGTTACATCGAAGGACACACAAGTGAACACAGAAAATGAAGGTGCATACCAACTGAAAAACGAAATGACTGAGGTCAAAATTTTCGAATTTTTAGCGTACCCCTGCAATGTCAGTAATGCGAGGGAAAACCAGCCACGAACTCAAGATGCTTGGACGAATCGGATATAAAACGAATTCCGGTAGGCTAGGGTAATCCGTTATTTGTTTACGTTTCTTCCAACTCGGATGAAAAGACAGAGTAATCCTTCAGGGCATGATAAGAAATTTCAGGTTTCGCTTGTTAAAACTACTTATCACGTTTAGAACATAAGGATCCTTCAAAAATATAAACCATCCTCACTATTAAATCAACAGACTTCGGCGGCAGGTTGATTATTGAATGAAACGACACACCCGAGTAAATGCTTAGACATACAATGCAGACTGCGTTAGAAGAAAACAAGAAACAGTCGTTTTAGCCAAGTTGAAATAATCGGATCATTCGAACTCGCGACCTCCATTTCCAAACGCCATGACTTATCCTCTTGAACACCGCCGTCACTGGGTGACGGATCGAGCAGGTAAGAAAGGTTGGGTTAATGTTTTCCCCGCTCTAATATTGTATTTTCTCATGTTTTCTCCCTTTTCAAACTTGTATTCCTAGATCGCTACATGAGAATCCATGTTTTATTACAACAAATCAGCCAAATCAGCTAGCCAGCAATGCGTCGCTTACGGGGGTTTTTCCGGCAGCATTTCACAGGTGCATGAAATAAACTTTCTCCTTGTCATTAAATTGATGATACGTGCACGTTTATTTTTAAGAAGATGCCACCAAATGCGGAAACTAACGATTAGTGCTACTCATCGTGTTTCAGCAATAGAGTTGCATTTTATGATTCATTCAATTTGTTCGGCAAAGTAATACTAGATTTACTCACCGTCTGCTTCAAAAGTTAAGCAACCGTGATCGTTACCATGCATTGTAATACCTTCTCAACGTTTTCTTCAGAAGATACATAAAATTAGCCAAGAGCCAAAACACCAACAAAGTAATCTTCGAGTGTCTATCACTGTTTTATGCATTTGTTATTTTTATCTATATCAAGCAATGATTAAAATTATACCCTCGACTGCTAGCCTTCCTTCTGCTTGGGAATGTCTGCCATCCAGTAACTGATAAGCAAACGCAGCTCGAGCAGCATATCAGCTATCTGTTACACACATATTCACACTATCATGGTACCATAGCTCACTGATTAATTGCCTTTCGCTTTATTCGGAACTCACTGAATGCTCCCGCAATGTCGGATAAAGCGGGATCGAATAAAGCCTGGTTGCTTGTTAACCGCGTCACTTGGCTCTAATCAGTTGCGTTTATTCCATTAGTGTTCAAAGAATTAGTGAAACTACACGTACCGGTACCATAAATATACGGATAACATTGTGACCATTATCCTGCACATTACACCTCTCCACGCACATCCCTGGGCCTTGTCGCACTATCGTGGTAACGTAGGTATTCACACACACACACACACACACACGTATTCACGCACAAGCAACGTCCACCCGAAGGTAAATGTAGCTTCCGCGTAACAAATACAGGTAGTGATTTTGCTGGTATGGGTTTTTTGCAAATATCATTCTCGTGACAGAATAATCGACAAGGATCTCCTTTGGTCAGAAGCAAACATTGTCGTAAACTACCACAATGGGAACCCACTCGCTAGGATCAAAAGGAACACTGATTGAAAAAGTAAACTAAGTTGTTTCTGACGATTAGCTCAGATAAACTAATGAACCGCATAATAAGTAATTCATTTTCTCCCTTGCATACTGCATGCAAGAACTAACCAAAAGCAGCTTGCCAAAGTATATTCTCTCAAGTTCATCAGGCATGAAAGCTTTTGACAAACGCTTAAAATCCGAAATTTGTACATCATCTGTTTGTCAGTTTCTAAATAACTTAGAACAAACAGCATTCTTCTGTATACTTTCTATCTCCTTAATGTCTCCACCAAATGGGCCGAACGGTCAGCATAAAATAATTCCACTACTAACATTCGTTTAAGAACCCCAATTCACTTTCCATGGGCAATCCACAATATGGGGTTCCGAAATTAATAATATTTCACCCAAATTATTAGTCCGTTGCTGAAACCGGTAATGGGAGAATGTGCTTGCCAGACACATTTTGGCAATTTATACCTTTTGATTGATTAGTGTGTATGAAACGCCCCCAGTGCTTTGAGTATAACAAGTCAGTGATCATTTGCAGCACAAAGGTTCATTATTTTACTAATTTATTTCGCAATTGGAATTCGTAACCAGATGTTTTATACAAAATGACTAGTTCGTGCACAATAGTGATAGGAAATGAAAAATTATTATTTAAAAGCTTCTAGGGCTACTTAACACCACATTAGATAGACATATTGCTATTCGTGAGCGATTACAAGATCTATATGTTCCAGATGGATCTCATTCAGTTTCGTATCGGATTTCTCAGCAGCCTTTCACGAATTACGTCGCACCCGCGATCCAATGCCGCACAACAAGAGGGACACAGCAACGGACGAAAAAAGAGAAATGTACTCAAAGGAAGATATTAAACTGTAGGAAAGGTCACCAGGCAGCAGTTGTTTATTTTTGAATTCCATGCTTATGAGAAATACTCGTTCTTATGTTGGATAATCTTTTGCTGCCTTTGAAAAAGTGACATTTTCCTTCAGTCTCAGATAAACCTTTCATGTTTACCAAAAACTTGAAGAGAAAGCCGAATTGCAACCTCCTCTGGGGGAGTAAAGTGACTGCTTTCCACATGATTGCGAACCATTAATTTACCATCTTCCATTACAACTCGCAAAAAATACTAACCGTTTCTTCCATTTTCAGTTAGCATTTCCCGGTTGTTTAATTGAACATCATATGGAATGCTTTCATTTTTAGGGGACCTCATAAACCGAACTCGATTGAATACGCGAACTTCTTCAGGTGTACGCAAACGATTTAGTGACAAATATTCAAGATTACTGCAAACTTTTCTTCTAGAATCATCCCAAAGCGTCGACCTTCCAGACCGGTGACTATATCAAAGTCACTGGTACAGGACGTTTTATTCCATTGTTCAGATTCACTTTCTTGTGCAACTTTGGCATCGTGAAATTCATTTAATTTTCACAAGCCCAACGGGCATTCCCTTCTTCCGGATGAAAACAATAGAATATCTTCACTAAACAATTTCTCGATTTGCTTTTCCACCTGGTCGTAAAGTCTGGAAAAAACATGGGTCGTTTTTTTCTCAAGTGAAACAAACAATATCAGCTGTTGAAATAAAGGACAAAAACGACGCGAATAACTGGGACGGTTCCAAGATTGGTAATTTTTTATCTGCTAAGAAGATCGTTGTTTCGATTACTCCTGTGAATAAGTCGGGTGAAGATCTAGGCGGGAACCAAAAGTGCTAAAATTATTAGTTAACTATTTATTGCGATATGCTAGAATAAAAACGACAAACAAAACGAGACGAGCATTAGAAACTCATCATTAGGAGCGTGAATGGATAAGGTCATTTAAGAATCACATGGTGATTTGTCAGATGACTGTCGTCGGTCAGGCAAAGCTGACCTTGAGGAAGGAGACATAAGACCAAAAGTATTGTTTTCTTCGTAGTAGTATGCTTTACATAAGGATGAATCAACCAGATTTCCCCGGAAGCACACAACCCGTTTTTCGGTTATTGTCGTTTTTCACGTATGCGTAACCCGGTCCTGTGGTTCTGCGGAACTTTTGTTCATCCTATGAGAAAAATCATACTGAGAACAAAAACCAATAGAATTTATTGTTTGTTCTGTTGATGGAGGTTTGCGGATGCTTATTACTAGGGCGTCCATCCACTAAGTACTGAATATGCCTATTGTAGAATATGTGGGACCAAGCATTGTGGGGACAAATTGCATGGAAGCCTGTAACCACGTAACTTCGTCAAACAGTTCAAAACTTTTCAAAATGGTGGACTTCTTACTGGATTCCAAATTCACATCACCATTGGGATTGCATAAATTGTGGACCAATTTTTAATGTGAGACTGGAAATTACAGTTCTAGATTAATATCCGTGACAATATTCTAAGTCGAATCGTTGCATATTTTCAGCAAAAATTAAAAACGGACGCATACACGGTAATTGAGTAAAACGAACAATATGCTGCTCTCTCCATCCAGTTATTGCCAAAACTCATTTTCTTAAGTTATACTTAGATATACTTAGATACGACATACTTAGATACTTAGATATACACTTGTAAGCACAGTTTGTCGGATAGGTTCAGGGACTCCGGCATCTCACAGAAAGTTGACCAGTTTTGGATATCAGTTCCCCTGCGATCTGCTCCAAAACTAGATTTAGTGACATTTGTCTGCCAGAATGCGCTGTACTTGACACAATACCCGTACATTTCTATTCCATACGGCACATTTCATTTTTACTATAAATTTTGTTTACCGGTCGGTACATCTGTTCTACTTCGTTGTGTTGCATACTGTCTCGAGATTTAGGCGTTTATTTTACGCACCTGTACTTTCACTCAGCTTTCGCCTATTTTATCCGGGTGTGATAATTTGGTCAATTTACTGCGTCAAAACAAGATAGAAAACACAACCCAGGGTATCATTCGGAGCGTACAATTGCAGCAAATGCAAGTGACACCAAACAAATGACATTCGTTTCTTTGTTTTAAGTTTTAGAAAACACGATTTTCGACGCATACTTTTCGTTTAAAACCAACGTATGTGAACCGCACAGGACGTTTTACCAAGGGAAATTGGGAACTTTGGTAGCTGAATGAAATGTACGTTTTAGAGCCCTTCCTCATCTTTCATTAACAATGAGATTTATGTTTCCATGATATCACACTCAAATGTACAAATCAGCGAACGCGAGCAAAAAGATTTGGACAATGATTCAATGAATTATAACCGAATAACTTCATATTGAATTCATAACCGATAGGAAGTTGGCACGTCTGTTTCCATGAGCTGCCAGCAATCCTCGGCGTCCCTTGATGTAAACTACTTTGATCGGCCTTCATTTCGTCAAACCACGTTACCAGTTACTCCGGATAACCAATGTCGAGGGATAACATTAAAAGGTTTGAACTGTGCATTTTGTGATAGCACGGAAAACAGAACACTCATTTAAAATGGATAAGAAACTGTAATTTCCTTCAACCCGTTGTTCGAGGGCATCGGCAAGTCTAACGTCGACTAAATTCTGCAGGAACTTGCAAAAATTCACCTGAACAAGAAACAGGAAATGTTTCAGCACGGCTATTTTGTAAATTCTCTTATCTGTTTTTTTCTGTCGTCTAGAATAGGCTGTAAACTAAGCACATAGTGACAAAAATTAAGGCCGAGAAAAAGGCAACAATGGTGAGACAGTGAATAGACATGTTCAAGTAAATTCGTGGAGCCTTTAAGTTGAACAAAATATATATCTATTTTTTGTTCTGTCATAAAGCCACACAAGTTTTTGTCACCCCAGAAAATATATTTGTAAATCGTCGGAGAATCAATGTTAAGAAGTTTGAATGGCAACTTTTGAATTTTGTTATTCTTTTTCAAAATTGCACAGTTGTTGTGTGGGAAAAAACGCCGTTCTTTTAACTGCACGTCTTCGATCAGATATTTTGCAACAAGCAAGTTTCTTTCACAGCAAGTTACAGCGAATTCAGTCAGCAAAACTCACTTATATCATCATGCAACAGAAATAACGCGATCGAATACAGTGATTATCTGTACGCGCGCGATATGCAAGAGGCCCATTTTATAGGTGGGTAAAGGGTCCCCTTAATTAAAAAAAGCAGGACAATTCAACCAGGATTGCTTCATCAATGAGCGAGTGAAATATAATCTAACTGTGCATATCCATAAATCAGGGCTGCATAGAACTGAAAGTTGGCTCGTATTAGAGGCGTCGCATAATAGTGTAGCCCGTAGATAGAGTCAACATTTCACCGGTATTATCTTGATTCGTGGTGCTTACTTCTTCATTTGTAAACATTTAGGTTCATGAGTTAAATTGAAAGTACCAGTTCACTTTTCATCAAATCAAAAAAAAAATTATATAATATCGGTTTGGTTTATTTTTTTCCTACTCAGGCGCTGAGCGACAGGTTCTAGGTCTGTTTCAAACTTACATAATAACCATCAGCGGAGAATATTCTCCCGGACATACCGGGAATTGGAAACAACGAAGAATGAGCACGGCTCAAACAGCTCTGCCACGAAATTTCCGTCACACGTCTTTAGGAGCTTCATATTTGGGCTTTACTGTTTTCTGGCTGACATCAGTTATCTTCAAATTCACCGGAAATTTTGGTGCGAATCCACCAATTATGGATTGATCAGATAGCTGAAAGCTTGAGGACTAGTCTGCATTCCATTACTTCTCGAGTTTATTCACCATTTTATTGGTTTCGGGAACTAATGATTTAGCATAAAAGACTACTTCTGCTGGATATTGCCCTCAAATGAAACTGACTGTAAATCAAAATTATCTAAAACAGAACGAAATTTGTAATTAACCACCCATTCGCTTATCTTTTTATTCACTTTAAACGAACCGTTTAATGCAAGTCTACAAATACAATATTTAAGATTATTGTTTCACCATTGTTAAGTCAGTTTAGAAACCGTAATGTGGCCTCAGTGACAAATCCAAAGAAACTTGAATGAAAATTGATTGTAAAATGTCCCTCGGTTTCGTTCATAGCCCGGTGAATTATACTCAATCTAAATTAAATTTATGAATCAATCAAGATTGACTATCTCCGCAAGTTCTTCCAAAGGTACAAACAGAAACTACAAAAACCGAGAACAGAGTTGTTGAATGCATATATATATATATATATCAAACAGAGGAATGCTTCAGCCGACTTTCATTTCCGATTTGCATTGATGACTGTGATTTGTTTTTGATGCACAATTCAAAAGAGTGCGGAAAAAAGCGAAATTGCTTTGGCGGAAACCAATTTTACCAAGACAAGCAAACCACATCGCGATTAAGGCATACATTCACATGAGTGATCCTCCCAAAACTAAAAAGGCTTGATGTCCCAGATGGGCACGAATATCAAATGTGAGAGAAAATCAAGGAAAAAAGAAATGCTCGAAGTATCATACACCGGTGTTTTGGAAACAGAAAAATGACGACTTACATCATAACTTACAACGATAATAGTACAGCTGGCATAAAATTTATTTCAAGACAGTATAAAGCAGCTGGGGCATTTGTGTTTAAATCAACGAGTTTCGCAGGTGATGTAAGACTGCTCTGAGGACGGGAGAGAATAATATGAACAAATCGTCTGGGCAGCAATCTTACGGACGCGTGATAAACAGAAGAGTGAGGAACTGTAAGATATTCTACAAGCAAACAATAAGGACAATGCCAGAATGGGAATAAAATTTAAAAAATTTTCAACCCACTGAGTAGTATTTTAATTCCTCAATTTTTCGGCCACTGTGGGCAACTTTCGCGGCGAGTTTTCTTGCAGTCAACAGTTAATTAGTTGGTTTTACAATTTTTGTCACATACACATCTAAGAAACACAAAATCTCTGCATAATGAAACACCTGGTCAAGTTTATCAGAAAACGATTATGCCGAATGCAAAAGTGTTTCGCGATTTAACCCAGTTATACATTTTGCAGTTTTCAAGGCGGACTACTTAAGCACCCATGAATGAATTGATTTCATTTTTTCCACTTCGTACCCGCAAAACTCCAGACAAATGTTGCTCTTTTACTTTCTACTATTTACTATCACAGGCATCCTTACTTTCCCTTAAGTCCCTGCCAGTAAGCACGTGACTGCCCATAATTAACCGCGCCCTGTTAAAAATAACAAAACTGCCTTTAAATTTTATCTGGAACTTTTAATCACATATTTTACTTGGGGTCTCCGGTTATCCAACTATTTCGCAGGTTGAAGTGCCGTTTTCGCGGTACCTGGTTTGCACCGACAAGGTGGGCACTAGGCAAACAGAAACAATCGATGACATCGGCATAAAGCAAGCCGATGAATCACTCTGCGGAGTCAAATGCTCAGGTATGCGTACACCCATACTCCGTCGGAATCTAACAGGATATCGCTACACCACTCCGGTAAACGCACTAACTGACCATCACAAACACAGTTATCAACTAACCCTTAAACGTTTTTTCGTTCTACCGAGTGGACTGAGCCATAGGCAATTGAGCAAACAGACGTAAGTTGAGTGGAAGGGAACACTTGAGACATTGTAGAAATATTCAGTATATTAACACAAATTTTTAGTCAACGTATGTATGTAACGCCAGTTGCCCCGGAGTGACGAAAATGCCATTCTAATATTTTATTCTAACCTAATTGCGTAACTGCTACATTGTAGGTGTTTTGTTCGGCTTAGAATCGTTCTCTATATTTGGTATTATCTCATGATTACCATATTAGCTTGGGGTTGTTGATAATGGCTAAAAGTGAAAAAGATATTTTCCCCATTTCTTACTGTAACTAACAATGAGGAAGCAAATTAATTGCAGTTTTTCTTCATAGTCTGCTATGAATCGATTGTTAGTGTTCATGGCTAAATTCCACCGGTAATTGGTACAAAAACAACTTGGGAAGAGTGAAGTAGACGCAGACACCACATTGTTAAATACAGACATGAATGAATAATGAGAAAAGCGCGACAGATCGCGTTGCTGTTAAATGACTTGCTTGCAGGAATGATAAGTGTATGGCATGAGCTTTATATACTCCGAAAAATTTATACTTATAATATTGAAATCAAATTTTAACGTGCCAGTCTCCCTAGAAGATGGAAAATCATAAACATTCAGATTTTATTTTTCATGCTTATACACCCACATGTGAACACCCGTTCAGACAGTTTGGAAATAGAAATGAAACCGGAAATATTTCGGAATGGGAGAAGTAATTGGATTGTTCAATGGAGAGGAGAAAGTATTGCCATTGAAAGAAAAAAGAAACATGGAGAAATATGAAGCTAATTCTGGAACATAACTTTTCAGGATGATGGATAGACTGTTTCCGGACAAATAGGTTTGCGAACATTGAGACAGAAAGGAATTTAACGGAATTTTCTGGCAGTTAGAGCAGAAAAAAGCCTAGTTGGGGACATGAGTGGAAGGCAAAGAATTAGACCCAACAGACATAGTGGAGTTTTCAGCAAACCACGAGATAAAACTATTCCGTCCTCTCAAATGCGTCGCAGATATGAAGGAGATAAATTGCTAATGAAAAGAAAGTTAGAAAAGAAATTAGAATACCACATACCAGAATACCAGAATGCCCGGCCCCTATGTTCGGTTGAAGTTCGTCATTCATTGTTGTGACCCACTGAACTATCTTGGGCCCCTTGCTGACTGACCAAGCATTTGCTATTAGCTTGCACAAAACGACTTCGAGGTGACTGATCCAATGAATAGAGCCACCTACTGCACGCGGAAATTTAAGCGGTTGCAAGTTTGAGGAAACTGCTGAGTAGATCGCAATTTGCCGGGTTTGGGGAAGTGTAGAATCTAAAATCTCGCCCTAAAGAACAGACTCAGGGAAAGTAAAAAATCGTGAATGATATAATGTTAATAACAGAGCGTTGTTGGTAGATGTAATGTGCCAACGTTTCGACTACCTTGGGTAGTCCTTCTCAAGGCAAGGTATGATTTGAAAGACTACCCACGGTAGTCGAAACGTGGGCGCATTACATCTGTCAACTAACATTATATCATTCACAATTAAAACCAATACACGGCGCATCGATTTTTTGATACACTCCTTACATCAAAGTAGAAACCTATTCGGAAGCGTCAGACATAGCTGAACAGGCCACAAAGTTGCGAAAACCATTCCAGCCCATAGACTCGCGTCATCAAAAGTTGCGTCTAGATTTGGGTGAGAAAAATTATGGTGAATAAAATGAGATAACAGTTCAATGAACTTAGAAGAGATGGAGAAATGATGTTAGATATCGAAGAATGCATGACTGTTAAAATGCAGTCAGCATTATGTGCGCGATCGACTTGACCATCAGAGACAAGTGTAGGAAGACCAGCCCATGGTCGGAATGTCCGATGAATCAGATGGACAGCAATGGTAGGCTGGCAGCTGGAATCTGTTAAAGTAGATGCCAAACCTTTGAAGATGATAATTAGAAAGTCAGGTGATCATTGCTAAGAGGAGCAGTAAATGGTGAATAATTGCAAATGAAAGAGCGAAGTTGAATTCTTAGTTACCTAAGTTCAAATATCCGTTGAAAAGCTCAGAATACGGAAGTCGAGGAAACCACAATATGGTAGATATAGGCACCTTTGGAGAAGAGAATAGAATAAAGCTGGCTGGGGGAATTAATGATTTTCGTTTGAAACAAAAACTAAAATGTGGAGGATGAAGACTGGAAAAACCACACACACAATCAACTTTTCGATTCAGTCCAGAAATATTATGGACAGCAATGACAGCATTTACCGAAGGTGCGTGCGCGAGCGAAGCGAAGTAACCATTCTTTCAATTTGGAAAATTCATGTTCGGAGTGCGAAAACCTGGAACCCGAAAATTGAGACTTGGAATGCGGAACCCTATTGGAACTTAATGAGTTTCAGTTTGGTGATGAACCAAGCAACAGTGGTGCTGTCTGCTGCCCTGAGCATTTTACATACAGCATCAATCTTTGGTGCAGTTCGAATCAAATTTTTGTCCGTATTCCATAAGGCAGTAATCTGCAGATATCCATAAATAAATCCTGAATTTGAGCCTGCTCGAGCACAAGAGCAGGCCGGACAAACAATGGCCACACCATGCTGAAGCCCAAGTAGGGTTTAGAAGTTTCTGGTTAATAAGACTAAGCCAGCGTTTTTCGACGAAAACTGGTTACTTTGATTATTTCGGTTAGTCCAGCTGAATGTTTCCTGTCAAATCTTTGATCGCGAATTGTAGTTTATGAGCAATATAAAAAAATGAATTCCCGCAATGATTTTTCACTCACGAATTGACTGACTGCATTCAATTTTTTAACCCACAAAGGCTTTCTTACCCCTAACAAAAGAGAATTCGGAACAATGAAGTAACTGGTATTCGTAATGTGAATTATAAAACGAGCAAAACGCATTTTGAAAAGACAGTTCTTCGATATTTGTGACAACTAAACCGGACAGATTGACCTTAGACAATGTAATCACTCTATTTCAAGCAAGATGCGCCACAATGCAACTTGTGATTCATGATAAAAACAAACAAATGCAGTTCAGAACAGGTAAGCTTAACACCGAATTCCCGGATACTTCAGTTTATCTGTTATTCTGAGTAAGATAACTTTCCGAAAAGCGGATAGCATTAGATGAACACTGTATGCGTTATCAACATCCGGGCAAGCCCGTCCAGGTGAGAACAATTTTTAATAGAACTCATAAAGCAAGCCCATACAACCAAGTTAATGGGTCAGGTACGGACTGAGCCTCCACTGGTGATTCGTTTTTGCACACTGTTCGTGACATGCATGGCCGCATTTGCCGACAATTTACTAGGGATATCAGAACTTCCCCTATTGTCTTGTAAGCAAGAATCAACCCAGATTTAGAGATCCAGGCGGTCTATTCTCAAATTCACAGTGGATTATGACAGTAAATTAGTGCTGCCAATTTCACTCGTTTCTTGATGAAATGGTTTATTTCTATCACTGTTGAAGGCTTGTCATCCACTCTGCTCAAAGGCCAATTTGCCGAGTGTTTGTTTCTTTGGCTCTGGTGGCCATTTTTAATGAAGTAATTGTACCGATTATCTGGTTTATTACGTACTGATTCAGCTGACAGTATTCGCTCGTGCCATTAACTTCAAATCCTTATGAATTCACTTGGCCATCCAGAAACAATCTACGCACAAAGCAAGTTAGAATATGATCCCAACAATCATGTTTTTACGCAATAAATACTGCAGTGGTCTGCTGATAAAGATCTAAGATGAGATCTGTTTTTATACACGAGAGGAACGCAACTTGTCTACTTCACCCTCATTGGAAATCTGGGAGTGGCATGACCAGAACGCGCTGGTACAATAATTCATCTACAGTCATCTAGTCACTGCCAAACTATTACCGCGCAAAAAGAACCTGAAGATCACAGAAAAACAGGGATCCGAGCAGTCAAGTTTGCTCGCATTCGCTTGTTCATAACCAGGACGAAGTCAACAAATCGTTAAATGCCGGTTAAATAAGGGGTTGCGTTGAACCATTCCAGTTCACCAGCCTAAAATCATGATGTATCGACAAATGATATCGAAGGACTGGACAGGAATTGATTGGGGAATAAAAGGTTACGTACCTGAATCAGTAGCATTATATTTCGCTTTTTAGCTTCCGTCTTCAGTGTGATTCAAGCTTTTGGTAGAATACATTCGCCAACATTCTACAGGATTGTTTAGCGGAGGAATAATTTGTTCACTCGTCAAGCAATTCCTTATTCACGATAACCGTGAGCAAGTCTCTTCAGTTTTTCTGCATGCTTTGACGTCCGATGACGGAACTTGAGACATATCCGGTCTTCCCCATAGCTGAAAGACAGAAAGACCCATTTTCACATCACTTTTTCTGCACCCCAAATAATTTTTCAAAAATTCATTTCAGCTTGATGAATTCACTGCTGGAGTATGATTTATAAGTAATCAGTATCTTTTTAGCAATTCATCTATACTAGCTTTTGCAAAAAGACGTTTTTGGATTCGCTGGGTTATGAGTACTTCATTTCTACCTTAACCAAAATGTTTCACGATTGCTACATGCGCAATCAACGTCGTTATAAACTAGTACTTCCTCTTTCCTGGTTGACGTTTACCCTTGTAATACATGGTCTCTGAATTGCACTTTGGAACCGAAGGAGCGTTGTCCAGTAACTTAGAAATCATCAACAAAGTTTGTATCTTTTAGTCATTGGATGAGTTAGACAATTTAAATGTTTCTCAGAAAATGAGAGGGAGCGGGGCAAATTTGCTGTTGTTCAAGAATGAGTCTATGCATTCATCTAAATGTAGGAATCTCCAATCGTTTGCAGCGTCCGAATGATCCAGCCTCACTGGCATGGTGCGGTTCAGCATCCGATGAAGGATTCAAAAATGGGATAAAGAATCTACACGTTCCTGCTAAATACACAAGTGGCGAAGATGCATCTAAATGGTTTTCTGTTCTTTTATAAAGTACCACTCCCTTAGAATTTCTGAATGTTTATGGAGAAAAACCGTCAATCCTAGCACTCGATGGAACTCTCAAGCGCTTCAAGTGACACTTGGTTAGTCCGGGTTTCGTGCATTGACAAATAGTAGGGCAGAATAAACTAAATGGTCGGAAGCATATAGGCCGGGAACTAACGCGCATGACTGCCCAACTGTGGTTTCTTTTATGTATTCCTGGGGTTCGTCACTGTTGCCAGTGGTCCACTTGATGGCTAATGAATAGGAAAATATTGGAAAACAGTTATAAACTAATTCGATCAAAGTACGAATTATTGTCCCAAGACAAGTTACGTTCCGCTTGGACCCATTCTTATCCTAATGTATTTCATTCGAAATCACTGATCCATTCCATGGTCATGTATCTAATGGCTACTTGATGCAAAATAAACTTAAGAAAATTCACCCCAAAATAAAATATGCAGTTTCTGTCAGTAGACTATCGTTTAATCACAAAATTGTGTCCATCCATTGTTCACAAATTGCGTTTTTCGTAATTTATGTCAGCTTAAATAATTTTGTTCCTTAATGGATCAACTGTTTCGACAATGCTGATGTCCATAGGTGTGAAAGATAAACTTGACCAACCTGATGAGTTCGCCTGAACTTGAAACGAGGAAGTGATGTGAGTAAACTCTCATCCAATCCGTCGTGATCGCCTCATCTCAAATGCTGGCAAAAATGACAACCAGTGGTGACTGTGTTGCATGGGATGTGAAAACATCCAAAGAGCATTCCAGTGGTCTTCGTTTTCTCACGTCGCCATCGCATTTGCATGATAATCCGAGTGATGTCCTCAATCAGTACGGGTTGCAGACCGTTTGAGATGTCGAAAAAGAGATCGTGCCTGTTCGAAACAATCCACTCCTAGGCACACGTGCACAAAGCGACATACACATACACATACACACACATACACACAGAGAGAAATCATACGTATTAACTATCCACAAATGCAGAAACAAAGTCACTCACTTGGAACAGGTTGTAATAAGTTCGCATCTTTTTCCATTTTGATTAGCGGAGCTCAGCGGGAATGGTGAGAATATACGAGGATGGAAGGCATCGAGGTTTCCAAATTGCAAAACTGTTTCAGAAGACTGGAAAAAATGTATATTAAGGGAAAACCAGATTTGTGATATTCTCCGCAAAAGAGTGGTCTATCATGGAATTGTGTCCTGACGGGTGGTAAATTTTCAAATTTCTAATTGGAATTCTCCAGTGAGTGTATCGAAAAATCCTAAATAAATGCTAAATAAACAGTATGTATTAAGTGAGAGAAATGTTATTCAGTTTCCTACAACGAAAGCTAGCATCGTTTTACTCCATTGAGTCATGATTCCTGTTTAGAGATGGCTAAGAACCCCTAACTTAGTTGAAGTTAAAGCGTGCTCATTGCGTGGTGGTTGCTCATGGTTCAGTCTAGCGGACCCCTGAAAGGTAAGTGGGGAGAACATCATCTAATTCAGGTGACTCATAAATAATAATAAATAAGCCTGACTAGAATATGAATTAATCATCTAGGATTTGTTATATTTTTGAAATAAGATAAACCAATGGTCCAAACTGGTTATAGACACCTTAATCAATGAATTATATTTTCCGATTTCACCATCCGATATGTGTAACATATAGATTACCGTATGTGAACGCGAACAGGTCATTCTGAGTACCGCACATTAGCTTTCCATGGAACAACACTCAAATTCGCTTTGCGGTTGCTAGGTGCTCATGTGATCGACCACTTTCGATTTTCCAGGAAAATGTAAAATAGGTCGATTTTCCCTAAGCGAAATCGGAACCCTTGTGTAACAAGCCTTTGCACTGAATCCTGACATGAACCGACTATCTAAAACTGCAGACGAGGATACGTAATCCGAGTTGACTAATCCTCCATAATATCAGGAAAAGGCGAATTCTATCAACCATTGCCAGAAGAACATGGTACATAAATCCAACGACTAATTTGATTGCTAAAACCGTTTATCTGTAGTCCATTTTCCTCGGAATTTTCTTTCCGAAAGAGTGTTATAATCGGTGGCATGGTCGCGGACTATGCTGACTCTCATTCCGTCCATATGTACTACGAAAGCACGTACCGGATTCAGTGTAATCACGTCCAATCAATTTTAATAACGCTATTAAACGTCTGGTTTTAGGCAGTAAAACCAGACCTCATCATGTATCCAAATTTGCAGTAAATGCTTCTAAAAATAATGAGACGTGCTATTCGAATATCTTCCCCAAATGAACAATACTAAAAACAAGCCCTGGCAACCACATTAGTCCATGAACAGAATTAGCGTATTCTGTGTACCTCCGGACTCCGTGCATCCCTACAATTTTTCTTGTGTAACAACCGACGCTGGTCAAACCAATGGTTGTGGGTCGTTTGGAGATGAATCACGAATCCTTCGAACGCCTTGCGGGAGGGTTTAATTGATCTTGACACTGCTGTGCAGTTCAGAAGGAAATTGGAAACAAATAACTATCTTAAACGGCTTGGTATTAGCAGTTTCATTCCTGCTGGCTAGAGCATTTAGTCTCATCCTTTCGTTCGTCAGGGCACGTCTAACTCACGAAAATCCAGACAACTAAATCAATAGGGCTTGGTCCTACACTGCCGTGTATTTTATGTCGGTTAGTCCGGAGAGCTTGAAACGAAAAGTAGAAGCAGGGAGAAAGGAAGCTATAAATTAGGAAATAACGGATCCAGGAAACTCACGTCAACTTGTAGACGTTTGCAGATGTTCACCCGTCTTACACATGGAGCTTTTCTTTGTTTTGACCAATAATCGCCAAAGTTACTCGAAAAACTGAAAACAAGACAATAATTAAAACTAAAATTTTCTCTGAAACTGAAGTACATTTGATATAAATGGAAAATAACTTCCAACTAAATAAAATGCCCTATTCTAGTTGTTGCATTCTGTCTTCCGATCAAAGGTACGGTCGCGGCTAACTTGTTTCCTTGTTAGATACTCGGCGCTATCGATTGTCAATGATGAGAACTTCAGGATGAACTGCGATCACAAATTCTTAGTCATTTGGACAGGATTTGGATGGCACAGTTGTGACACACGCAGTCAGGATGAAAGACTCGGATCTGAACATGGGCTTCGATAATGGAAAGGCACGATCGATGAACCACAATGAGAGCGAAATGTGAGTCTGGTCCTTCCGCAAGTGTACAATTTAGAGACTGAACTGATGTTCGGGCATGAAGGATTCAGTCTTAGAGGCAGCTCTCCAAAAAGATGTTTATTTGTGGACATTAGGGAGAACATTTATCTCGTTATTAGCTCATCTGAATAAAATAAAACTGTCTAACAACTGGATACTCTTTGCGATATTTCTTAGTCAGTGGGGCCGCGATTATTTTTGCGGACACGTAAATGTGGAGAAGTTAGCCTAGAAAATTAATTTTGAAAAATTCTTCTAGAACCACAAGGAGATTGTTTTACTTCATACGAGAAATTGCAGTTCCGCAGAAAATGAAATTCAAACAATGAAAACATCTTTTGTTACTTTTGCTTCACTCACGTGTTCATGATTTGTAAGGCTCTATTGGAATTGTCATTCCAATCTATATTCAATCTTTTTAGGGGTAGTGAACATTTAGCCACATGGAATTCAAAATGGGAAAATGAACGGCGGTAAAATAAATCTGGAATACGTTATTTTCTTTGGGCATTTCTTTTACGCGCCTTCCTTTTAAGGAAACGTTTTGTATCCAGAAGAGGTACTCAACAGTTCGGAAGAACTAAGGACTGTAGGAAGAAAAACTCACGGTGAAATTCCGCGTCGCTAGGGTCAGGGGGTCACTTTGGAGTTTAAAACATCCGCACGTCCCATGAGATTATGCTTGTGACTAATTTCAATGGAGCAGAGTTACACAAAACCAACTTCCCAGTCGCCGGCCTCATTGCTAACAAGGGTGCTTATCAGGTGCGAGATAATCAAATGGTGCACAAACTTCATTGTTTCTTGTAATTTAGGGACCAAATGCAGCGATTCCGAGCCACCACGCCACAATTTAACAGGCAACCGTTCAACTTAACTGGTTTATACACCTCACAGTTTGATTCAGTGGATTAGAATTTGCACGAAAATGCATTTGTGAATAATGTTAACTCAAAGTAAGTGCTGAACAGCATTGAAAACCCAAATTTCTCATAACTGCCCTTGGGAAATTTAGTTGTTTTCACATATCGCCACCATTTTCACATCAGAAGAGCACAAAGTTTTTAATTTCCGTTGGTGAGTAGTGACCTAAGGGATTTTCTAGATACCCCGATAATCATGCTGAACTAGATAATTAAGTGACTGCATATTCTTTCAGGTTGACCAAATTATTAGTCTTCGAAATACTCTTTCTGCACACGACGCCTAATTGTTGCATATATTGTACTATGTTTAATATGCACATGTTCGCATTACTATCTTCTCAGTGATATTAACTGTTTCACAACTCCCCACAACTTAATCGTAAAAATAACTACTGAAATCGAAATTGGTTTGTTTTGACAAAATCTGGTACTCATTATAAACGTACAGCATTATACTGGTCAAAAGCGATTTGGCAAACGAACTATTTTCTTTCCCTGTTGAGAAAATCCACTTTGAAATTAGTTCGAAAAATTTTGTGAAAAAATCGTTCACCGTCTCTTTGATCTAAAAACTGGTAAAATCAATACATTTTCTCCGACACTATTCCTATGGGTTGGCTGCCTTGAAATTCTTTTGAAAACATACAAGAATACCAGGACCAAATGACGCTGGCTGTGTATCGAAAAATCGATGCGCCATGTATTGGTTTTAATTGTGAATGATATAATGTTAATAACACGGCGTTGTTGGTAGATTTAATTCCCAACGTTTCGACTACCGTGGGTACTCTTTATCAAGACAAGATTTATAATCAAATGCATTTGATATTCAAAAAGAATTTGAGAGAGCGATTATCAAATATAAAATTTGACTTCTGATCAGTTTCGTTTAATGTTGTTTTTAAGGCAGTTCTGATATTCCGTTCACTTCAAACTGAATCAAACTGGCACCGGGCAGCAACCAAGAGGACTTTTGTAAGTACTATCATAAATCAGCAGAAATTCTGCATGCCATTCCCGGAGCAGGTGCGAGCATTTTTGTGAGAAACTACTTTATAGTTGACCACTGACCACATCAAACCATTTACTTAGAAAAGCGAAAATGTACAAATTTTGGTTTTTCGTTGAAGCTCACGTAAATCAACGGCCATATAATTCTGTAGAATTTCTACTAATACATTTGACCTGTGTCATCGATTGATTTATCTCGGACAACCGGCGTTACCACCATAATGTCATCCTACCAAATTGTTAAGCAGATCACTTAGTTACCGTCAGTGTTCTAAGACGACCCAGGAAGACGCCGTGAAACTGATTGTCACGTTTCTTCCCTGTAGCAGTAACAAGGATAAACTGTGGTTATTTAAACACTTGGGAAAAGTTGACTTCCTAATGGTTTAGGCCAATGAGTGGAATAAAACTTTGGATTTTCTTGTACAAGAGGTCTGCGCCTTACTTTCCGTTCTTTCTTGTTTTAGTCGCAAGAATATTTTTGGTGTTACTTTTTGTCCCTAGTCGGCGCACTGCAATTTTCGTGAATTTTCTTATCATTTTGGAGATAAGAGTTGGCGTTGCGGTTGCTCGTTTGCCATGGATTTTTATAATTTTGAATGCGTAAAAATTATTGCTGCTTAGTAGGTGCGAAACCAAAGATCATATTGATCTTTTTGATCTACAGCCTTCGAAAAGACTTTTATTCTGTGGCACTGTATAGTAGGCAATACCAAGACTTGTATCCAGTAGTTGCCATCACAGTGTAGGTTGTTTTTAACGTCGGAGACCGTTAACCACCTTTAACTTTGCACAGAAATCCACCTAAACCTTGCCCTGGGGGAGTTGATCATATCACATCAGTTCAAACCAGTAGGCAAAGAAACGATAGTGACTCGGATGACTACAAATGGTCATCAGCTTTCAGCAGACTTCACAATGAACGGTTTCAACTTGCACAAAGCGGAAAAACCTCATTCCAATTATTTTCGGAAAATTTCAGTTTGTTTACAAGTACCTAGTCCCTTGGTTTGCTTGATCTTTGTTCTAATTCTTCTTACCGCAGTATTTTTGGTGTTAACATGCACGTACGATATTGGTTCCATATCAAAACTGGTATTGGTTATTCCCTCATAAATCGTTAAAGTTTTTCTAGTATCCAACTCTATATGAAGTTTTAGCCTACTGGAACTTTTCATAAGGATACTAGCGGTGACATGGAACAAGTTTCACTGTTCAAAGTGTTTTTTAAACTCGACTTTCTGATGGCCTTTTACCACATATCACAGATGATCGATTCTGCTAGGTGTTTAAATTCAAACCTAATTTTCCTGCTATTATTTGTCTTTCCTGTGCAAACATTTAAAGGTGAACCTGCATTCATGCTACTTCTACAAGTACACAACAGAACTCACAACTATGTTGTTGAGCCGGCCCCCTAAGCAAAATTTTGCCGCTATTTTTCCCATGCTCCTTTTCTGTCCTACTGCATATTCTTACTTGAGTTATTCGGTTGATGAACAAGGCTAACCTTTTTCTCCCGAAGTACAACCCACGGGTTCCGGAATCTGTTTCTGAACCATATTTACTCGTGAGTTTCGACTATTATTATTACCATTGTATTCCTAATGTTCCAAATACGATTACACTTCTAAGTGACATTTTCTCCCAACAGACGTTTCAGTGATTTTCTCTAGGCTGGCAAGGTTTTCGAGAACTGCTACGCCGACCGTTCACTAGTACTGCACTTTTTCTTTCATAAAATCGCTCCTGAATTCTCTTTGCAGCGGAGTCTTTTACCTATGCAGGAACCATGTTTCAACAGGAATAGCACCCATGCTATCGTCAGCTGCGTTCAGCATATGTACCGTAGTCATTGAGTTCTACGAATATCAAGAGGAACAGTCCGCGACATCCGACTATATCCCCTGTTTCAATAATATTAACGTACCCTCTCTCCTAATGGCAACAGTTTGAAAGCTGTTAATTTAGCGAGCTTAGGCATCGACAATTTATAAACGAAAGTTGATAGACGGTGGCTCCTCCAACCCTGTTAGGTCCTTTTCTGCTTTCCTACGACAAAGTAATTCGCGAACTTTGCACTACACTGCAAAGCTATTAGTATTGGAACACTGCCATTTATTCACGTTAGACACTGTGGTTCAATTGTTAACAAATACTTGGTATCATTCATTATCGGATCCCATTTCCCATGGTCCGAATTTCATGTAAAGGCCACTTCCTTGAGCAAATTTAATGGTATTGCCTTTTGTGAATCCCTAGGCCGGGACTTCGCCCAGTCCAGTAAATATGAGCAGCAGAAGCGGTCTCCCAAGCAAAACATATGCCGTCCATGTGCTCCCAATCTACGGAGACAGGGGAACATTCCTTGGACGCAAACGTTTCTGATTACATCGGCTCACTCTGATATATTTGACAAACCCAGTAATATGTTAGGTAATCTATCAATACAGTTTCATTGCTGCTAACTGCATGTCACATGTGATAGCCTGTCATACTCGTTTAAAACAATAGGTGCCGAAAAAATTTGTCTAAAAATTACAAAGATCGTCTAGCTCTAAAGGAATGAATCACTATCATCCTAATTCGCAGTTTTTCATTTAGCCAACGACATCCTGCCACCTATCAAAGTCAAGATTTTGCCTGCGTCTACCACCATACAAATATATTTCACAGCCAGATATTTGTAAAAGTCTTTCATTTTCTAACTATTTGGGCTCCAGTTCTACAATGCAAATGGGCTGATTTGTAGGTACACTAAATAATAGTCTTTTATTCGCAATTTTAAAAATATACTGGCAGAAACGGTTTGCCTCTATCTGATGAACACGTTCGTGCCATATCGTGGGCCCTGTTTGCATCAAAATATTTGTTTACTTTTCTCTTCAACTGCACGGCTCGAGGGTGACAATCTGTACAACTCCGTGTCGTATGATCAGATTAGCGTGAGCTTTCAGGCCAACCAATGGATCTTCTGTGTGATGCGGACCGGTAAACACAAGCCACTTTTGAACCAAGTTCATATTTGTCCACTTGGTCGAAACAAAATTCTTGGCATGATTTTGCACGCCTTGTGAGGCAACAAGTTACTTTTCTATTAGAATAAATGGAATTGGGTTGGTGCGGACAGTCACGTAGTCAGTTCCAATAGGATTTTTCGTCGGTCATCAATTCAAACTGTTTCTGTTTTTCCAACCGCCAGACATTTATGTCCATGATAAACAAACATTCAGATAGTATCAACATGCGAAGTACAACATTTCCAATAACACTAACATATATTTTCCCAAATGGGAATTGAGTGAACATTCGCAACTGAAAATGTTCTTGTTGCTACTTCAGGTTCTGCGGAAGTCGTGTCTGACTTGGACAATTTGAATAAAGTTTTGTCGAAAAAAATCAAAATTCGATTTTCAACGTTATTGTTCATCTGTCTAATATGGCCGAATATCAGGATGTTTTCTTGTCTGAGGAAACCTCACTGCATGGGTCCAGCAATTTAGAGCTGACTATTTTGCCTGTTCATGGGTCACGATATCTGAATATAGTATTCCATCAGTAAACTTTCTCCAAACAAATAAATCTTTTACAATTGAATTTGAAGTGTCTGCGAAGGTGCTCTTGTAGGCGGATCACGTTTGGGTCCATTCTTTGTTAATAAGCCAAATTTCATTGAGCATTGTGAAGCATAAATCAATCCAGTAGGATTAAAATTGTTAAAAAATATCGTACAACAAAAATAACAACAGTATTGGTACTGCTGAAAACAAAAGCAGTACCATGCTGATGCCGACTATGGGTTTCTAATTTGCCATGCTATAGTTGCAGTGAGCCAAATAGGCCAAAATTATTCCTAAAAATAAGTGTTCTTAAGGTGCTTAGTATTTTAAGTCGGGAAACGACATGGACTTCTAAATACATCACGCATAAATCTAAAAAGAAAATTGTTCACATTGACACTGACTAAGTGTTTCCGAATTTAAACTGATTATGGCTGAAATCCTTTGATTCAGACTGAATCAGGTCATTAAAATCGAGCTTAGAGTCGAGGAACTGGAGGTACTAGCTGGAGCATCTAACATCATGTAGTCAAATTGTGCGGGAAACCAAGAGCGTGAGATCGCTTGCTTTCCCTGCTAACCTATGCGTATTCGGCAATCCAACCAAGTTAAAATCACATAAAATCAATGTTCCTGACTGGCTCAGGCTTCGCTGATCTTCTCCCCTCAGAGATTATGTTACGGAACTTTACACTTTGGGGTTCAGGGTCTGAATCTCGTCAGCTTTAGTCTTTTTCTTACTTAGAAGCTCCTAAATTGCCGCTCTCCATTTCATGTCTTGTTACAAAATGGCTCGGGATCAATTTAGAAATTAATTTGTAAAATATAAAAGAACTTAAGCCAATCAAACTGCGTGACTTTTTCCAGGAAACGAACGGTCTGATATTGTCACGCAATCTTTTATTCACTTCACGATAGTATTTGTACCAGAAGTTAATGTTTTATTAAGAAAAACTGATTTTATAAACGACCGCTTTGAGCTGGAAACTAAAATACGCGGCTTCCGATGGCGACTTTTGAACAAACCACATAGTGAGCATGAGCTGTGACCACCCACGCCCTAGTCATTCCATTGACTATCATAACGCGCAGCCTACACATGGAGTTATCCCAAAGGGTTCTCTGAAAACAAATTCAGTTAAACTGGTTAACAAAGGAGCCAGTAACAATAAGGTTGGTTTTTACTGCAATTACTTTTTAATATAGTTAAAATGTCATTATATTATTCTCACTTCGTGAATATTTATAAATGAAAATTAAACGTCATTCATTTTCAAAATCTTACTATACCGCCGGATAATAGCTATCAGAAAAGAGCTGAACAACAAGTTATCTTCTGGCTTGAAGGATATCTTAGTCACTGATCTTCTCATCCATACGAATAACCAAACACTACATTGGTCCGGGTAGTATCAGATACAATCCTAGACGTGTCCGGAACCTGTTCTGTTGGAATAATCTTGTTAAGTGCTCGAAGCAAAAGCAATTGTTTTTCCTTGTCACGAAGGCTGGCAGGTTTCACTGTATAAGCCAGTCAACGGCTCATCAACATGTTGCTGACCTACCGACCAGAACGTCCACGCATTTGGTTCTCTGGACGATTCATACTAGGATGAAATATTTGGTCGTTATGCATGTCACTGGGGAGATCTGACCGCTGTTTGTTGTCAACTTTTGCTCTTTCTACACCGTATCACTTGGCCGTTTTCCCTCAAAAATGATGAGCACTTGAATTGTGAATGGTCCTTCTGCTGCTCAGTTTCACTGACCGGTTTGCTTGTGTTAGCCCTGCAAGACAGCCAACTGGTTTAATGTGTTCAAATGTAGATAGCGAATAAGGGGAAAATGTGCAGTAATCGCTGAAATGGACACAAGTGGGAAAAATAGATAGCAGATCAGAGAAATATGGATGATTCTCCGGCTAAAAGCACATTGTTGGTAAGTCATCATGTTAAGAATGTCTAGGTAGAAAATGAGCAAAACACATCAAGTGAGCATCAAAAGGTACACATGATGACTGTTAGTATCAGCAAAGTAATCACCATAGTTGAGCCAAGGAAAATGAAAACAGCTGATTCGGAATTTTCACCAACCCTATTTACTCAGATGAATTCAGATGCAAAGCTCGTTTACAGATGTATGTCAATGATACCAAGAGGGAAGAAGAAATTAACGTCCCAACAAAACCGGAACTTATTCGTTTTTGTGTTCAACCTGGACCACTGCCCACACTAAGAATAGTTTGTCGGTGAACACGACATTAGTCA
This sequence comes from Fasciolopsis buskii, assembly GCA_008360955.1. NCBI lineage: Eukaryota > Metazoa > Platyhelminthes > Trematoda > Plagiorchiida > Fasciolidae > Fasciolopsis > Fasciolopsis buskii. The sequence goes on along the minus strand of LUCM01011753.1, from coordinate 232,111 downwards.
GCTGGTTAAGTTAACTTAGCAGATTATCTAGGGGGTTGATCATGAGCCTGTGGAAAACCTTTTATTTCATATTAAAACTTTTCTTCGCAATCCGGTTTTTCTTTTTAGTTGCTCTTGGTTGTGTGTAAAATGTTGAAGCTTTTATGTAACGTTGCATTTGCCATGACCAAATTCACAATTCGATTGACTACTACGAATGCACTCGATAACAATCAGACAGGTGATACACACCATGGCAAATTCTGATTACACGCAAACGTGAATCGTCCACTCACTCCAAGTAGATTGATGCAAAATTAACATGAACGATCCGCACTAGAAAACTGCATTGCATCCACCTACCAAACGCTTATTTCATTTCTTTCGTAAGATAATGCAAATGTTGCAAGTAAGAATGACAGCGAAACGAATAAAGTTGGATCTAATAAAAAACGCCATAGTCGAATTTAGGGGAACTAAATCGGTCACGTGTGCCACTCTAAATGCTAACGAAGGTCCATAGAAATGGTCAAAAACCTGGTCGCTTATATGTACGTGACGTTTCATATGGACTATGATCACCCTATTACATGAATGCAGCAAACTTAATTGGTGTTCTGAGAAGGTCTGCTTCGGCAGCGTCTGCCACACTGGACTGCTCAATTAGAAATTTACCCCACTGGTTAATATCCTTATAGTGTTCATCACACCAGCAGACAGGCAGGTCACGTATATCAGCTCTGGATAAGTGTCACTTTATTTATGTGATTTCTTTCGGGAGTTACAAACAAAATTTACAGAGAACCATTATTCGCAATTACTGTGGAAATAAATTCCATTCCACCAATACAAATTTATCATAGGCTTGAATATCAGTAAATATTCGGTCAGTCAATTTGATCATCACGATGGCTATAAAATGAGAGCTGGAGCCGTGCAGTCCAGATGCATTCTATGAATATTACTGAATATAGTGACAGCGAGATCAAAGCAGCTTTCGTCAGTTAGTAGGAAGCACAATACAAAACTCGGTTTTGTGTGCACCGTTGTTTGCACAATTCTTCTGAGATCCTGGCTTCCGTAAATCCTGCCAATTATGGGATGCATTTCAAAAGAAAAACTGTGGTATTAAACAGTTGCTTAAGAAAAATCCTCCACTTTATAGGAATATGATAAAAAGTGGCAAGTGATAATACCTGAAAACCGAGGCGATGAAGTCGGTGCAACAAAACTGTTCACATTGCATTTTGGTGCATTTGTGTGCACGTGTTGGCTGTCGCATCCACATTCACGAAAACCCAATGAAAATCGCGCGAGAACAGTGACAATCGTAATTTTTAGGGCATTTCACTCAGTTTGTTTATGACAAATTTTTACGGCATATCGAACATGACCTTGGACTTTATTAGGGTAGTGTTAATGAAAATGTTCGCCCAAAAACTGGCGTCCAAAATTGCATTAATCCAAGGTCTTTAGCATCTAACCTGGCTAGAAAGTCCTTTCTCCAGTTGCCCACATTTAGGGGCTTTGGCTTTCCCTTTTATGCTTTTATAATTCCCATTTTGTGCAGAATTGTTTTGCTCAGGTCAGGCTGAATGAAACTATCAACCACTATGTATTAATTCTTGGAACAAAAAGATATGATTCACGGACAGTTGCATAACAGAAGTAAAACAGACTGGGCTTGAATCTTCCTTGTCCTGATAAAACTGCTTAATTTGTAACAAGCGGTTGACTGACTGTAGTGGAGCCATCATTTATAGAATCGCAAGGAAGCACGAGTTTCAATCTTTTGCTAGTTTTGAAACGACTGCACTGTTAAGTGATTTTAATTCTTCCAGTGCCCAACCATGCAGGGTGGTGCTCACGGATGCGTTCAGACGAGCGCTTGGTAGTGCGACTGATGCACATTGTCCCAAAGGAGCAGGTGAATGAATAAACGCAAAACGAGACTGCAGTATCAGGACCCTTTTCTTTTAACCGTAACGACACCACCGGGTGGGATTTGAACAGGATTCGAAGCTTGGCCACGTAAAATGATTGATAGCGCTAGTCAGCCTTTTGAATGGCAGAGATATGTATACTGGCTTTCTGTCGGCCGTTTCCCACTTGGGAACTTCCCTTTCTGTCTCCAACATTTTACCAATTAATCTACTTGGGAAAATATTTTCAGTGGATACTCTTCTGAGCGTCTGCAGTTCTACTTCAAGAGTATCTTCTATGCATATTCATTTTGTTCTGGTTATGAGACATCTAATTAGGTTCCTCTTCACCTTAATAGGTACAAATCTGTGAAAGTTGATATATTGTCCATTCCTTGTGACTTTTCTATGAACTGATATTCGAATTGAGCCGTCTTCTGGACGATTTCATTGTACGTCTAAGAATGCTACTTCACTGTTAAATCCCGTCTTTCTTGTGAATTTCACATTTGCTTGGGCTGAGTTGAACTTATTCAACAGCTGATTAGTTCTCTTCGAAGGGTTAAGTACACAGATGTCATTCACATTACGTTTCTTTAAGTGGAGGGTTTGTATTGACAATTCGAGTGGCCCACGTTCCAGCTTTGCCATGAAAATTCCGGCTGGTAATTGACCTAGTATGGGCCCATTGCTACGCCATCCTTTTGGTGAAACTGATTACTAAATTTAAACTGAACGTTGTAGGTACAAAAGAACAATTGTTTCAAGTCTACCGTCGGAAAACTTGTTGCTAAGCCACTGTTCTCAATGTAGTCACGGAGGTATTCGATTATTTCCACAAAGGGGTGACTTCTAAATAAAGCGTGTTTCATCTTTTCATATCTAACTCTTTCACGGAGTCGATAAGCTCAAATGTGTATTTAAGACTATTTCTTGATATCTCCTGTCTAACGGGTTCCAGCAACTTAGCCAGCCATTTCGCCGCAGCGTGATATAACGAAATGCACATGTCGAGAATACGTCTCGGAGGTAATCCATTTTTATGAATTATGGGTAAACCGTAGATTCTCAGAATGGTAGTTCTCGTGGGTCGAATCTGTTCGAATGTGGTCGAACCTATCAAATCCTTTTGTTTCAACCTTCTCAGGATGTTGGGCAACGATTTTCAGTCTGATACCTTTAACCATTCTCCTTCGTCGTTGCGACTTGTCGTTCAAGAGTGGCTCTCATTTTCGCTACATAGGCTTGTTAGGGAGAACTACGCCTGCACCCTTATCTGATCTTGATAACATGATGTCTGCAAATTTCTGCAGTTCTCTTAGCCGTCTCTTATGCTCTGGCTTTAATAACCCATTGGTTGTGTCTAGCATCATGATGCAGGTAGCAAGTGTTCACCAAAGTTGATCTAAACACTTTTATTACCATTTGCGATGACGGGGATAAACTTCACAACTGAGAAAAGTGATTCTCATATCCAACTTCTAAGCCCAAGTGTGCACCCTGGCTATTTGGACACCAGGGATAGAACTTTAAGAATATCCCGTCTAACGAGAAGTCTGAAAAACTGGGAAAAACTGGACAGCGTTCTGCAGAAACTCATCCGATTGTTTTGATCCTTCCAATCGTTTCACCAACACTTGGCGCTTCACGTGTTTAAGCACGATGGATTGAAAGTATTCCTCGAAAGATTGTTTGTCCTCCTCACTCAATTGGTAGAACGAATGGGTTGATCTCACAAATGTTTGTCCTAAATCCGCCAAATAGTTGCCCATGGTAGCAAGCTCGTTAAGAGATTGTCTTTGAAGTGACGTTAAGTAATATGTATCCAGTTTCTCCTCAACATAATCTAACATGGCTTTGGGAAATTAGATTTAGTTGTGTAGTCATCCAAGAACTGAATATGAGCTCTAACTAGTGTGCGTTTCCTACAGAACTTGATTTACTTTTTAGGCTCTTTCAGTACAGCTGCGTCCTTGATTTGTTTCAATTCCTTGACAATTCCCACTGAGCACATTGAAAAAACACAGGTCGACGAACAAGCTCGTTTCTTCCGTATTCGGGTTAAGCATGCGATACTGCAAATTCCTTCCCCAACCATATTTTTATCTGACTAATCGAAACCCACCCAAAATTCTTTCTGATATATTATGATTTAATGGAATGAACAGGAATCACTGAAAAGGAGCCAACTTGTGTTTCCACAATGTGCTCAATGAGATTAAATGATTAAATTTTTTCTACCACTTACTCTATCGGGAAAGAGGCTGATGGACACTGCCATCCGTTACGCGTTTTTAGGAAACTGGTGCAATCAAAGTTGAACACTAGACATGTACCACATCAGACAAACGCGCACTCTTGTGATGAAAGTGAGCTCAGCTTATCAATCGTGTTAGATACTTAACGGGCAGATCGATTATACTCCCCAGTGAACTGAGACTAAATTTGAGTATAAAATCACTTCTCTGGTGAAACACTATTAAAACTATTGAGTCACACTGCACCTAATCCATTACTGTTAAAACCGAAAATGAAGAGAAGGCGAGCAAGATTTTGTACTCAGTGGACTATGCAACCTCAATCTAAGTGGATCACAAGTTTCAAAATCGCCAGATACAGAACTCGATGGCCTTCTTTGCTTTTGCAAAACGAGACGCTATTGCTTGGAGCCGTCAAGTTCAATGACAGATAGCTTCTCGATGAAGAACCTAGGCGAAGCTGAATTGTGCAGTACATTGTAGGAGAATGACTAAAGAAAGAAATCATTCATCAAGCAATAACTATGATGAAACAGTTCAACACTGATGTTTCTGCTTCTTTACCTGAGTTGTGATACTGCAAAATATGCTCAGACCAATGATTAGTTGGGCATGTAGATATTTTTGGACTGATCGTGAACGCAACAAAGGTAAATTCGGTGTGGACAATTTCCTCGTAATGATGCATCCCTCTACCGCTCCAGCAAGCTCACTGAGGGACTGCCATTTAATTTATCGACTATTGAGTGCAAACGAGTTCACCAAAATGCGGTAGCCAGTGGTTATATGAATAGTTTTTTATTTTCTTTACAAAATGATTTGCTCTTAAACAGATTTTTAGTCGCAATGCTTTATTTATGTTCGTAGATGTATTCAGTTCAGCATGTTGGCGAATGTTATGCAGCCACCGACATTTCATAAGCTGCCCCATAAATTTACAAAATTTGATTTTCCGGCACTTCGTCCACGTAAAAACAATCCAAATTGGTAAATAATTTGACCTGTCGAAAATTCGGACATACGTACTGACGCAGCCTGAGCATTATTGCCGCTTGTGCTTTGCAAATCATGCCTGCGAATTCCAGCTGGCAGATGGTGGCTTATTTTTTGGGAGATACTACTTTGAAAGCAAAATTCCTGACACTTTGTTGTGATGGACAGCCGGACCGCATGCAGTTTGGTCGAGTAACTAATCGACCTTAAGTAGTGTTCATGACCACGGCTTCGTAGTTCAGCTAGTAGACCACACGGGGTACAAGTTCGTGGGTTCAAATCCTCCGGGAGTCCAAGAACATGTTTCCATTCTTCGCCAGGTGTCTTCACTCTGGTCTATTGACGGCTTAAATGATTATCAGCTTTTCTTCTTTTACGACGCAAGGCAATGCATGCCAAAAGCAAGATTTACACATCAAATTATCAACTTCTGGTTACCACAGACAAATTCGTTTAGTTGTTAATAGCCATCGGAAGAAATCATGCGATTAACAATATTATCCCTGGTGTAATCACTAGTTGGTCGAGTGAAATAGGCACATTTTTAGTCAAACTTCATTACAAGTCAACCGCGCACAAAAATGTACAGGGAAGGAATGACAGATGACGCTTGCTCCACTGGATTTATTAGATTTGGTACGCCAATAGAACTGAGTCGCAAAAATGAATGACGCACCGGTATAGTAAATTAGCCATTGATCATCTGCATCTTTTTCCAACTAAGCTTTCCAAAATTTGGTTGATTGCGAACGTCCAAAATTGCAATCTGGCTCTTAAGATTTCGTAACAGCATAGTCGTTTTGGCACAGATTTATCGTGACACAAAACTTGTCGAAGTTTCCAATTAGGTGAAAAAATCACTGCCTTCTGGATTTTAAAACATTGTTAACTCAGTAATCGATTCGGCTTCATGGAACTATCCTACGGCCTTTATGATAACCGCACGCATTAGCTGAATAAGTCTAAAATAATTACGATTTACCGCAGTAGTAAATAATTAAGTTTCCATGCCGGAATTTGAAATACAGTCCCTAAAACTCCGTAAGGGTTTTCTCGAAACAATACGTTAAGTAAAACATGCGAAGTCGCGTCGACCCCGTAGACCGATAAGTATTTGTCGGTTTCAACCAAAGAACATTTAATCATGATTGGCATAACTAATCAATAATTTGCACAAAATTCGGCTAATTGTTGGCTAAGCTTCAATTGCACAACTAGTCGATTGTTTGAGCCACTTTTGGGTTAAGGTAGTTAAGAAGGAGGCCATGGTTTGTCAGCGGCTAGTTATTTACACAAATTTTGGTTCCTCATTCAGAAACTAGTCAAGCAAAATACGCTGTGTTCGCTTAATTAGCTACCTGATTTATCTATTAATTTAGTTCAAATTCTTTTTGCTTGTTTTTCTGCCAACATCACGCTAGACATCCTGGCTGCCTTTCCTAACCAAAATTGTAAGCGTGTTATTGACTCGTCCATGTACTGTTTGGTCACGTGTTTCTGGTAATCCGGTATTTCGATTTAACCTTTGCACAGAGTAGCCACTGGCAGTGAGATGTAAAACTGGTCAGTATTATTGGAGTGAGGTTCACATTCGTAGATATCTCTTTTTGATTTACAAAGAAATAGACAAAAATCATCATAAAATATTAACCAACTGATCAAGTTTTCATTGAAACCAATACACTAAACTGGTGCTCTACAGCTAACAAAATGTCACAGGATAGAAACATACAAGAGCTACCATCTGTGGTTTGGGAAATTCATTGTTCTCTACCAATTTTTTTGATCTTACTATGTAAGCAAATCAAAACTTTAAGGTGTGTGCTCTTTTCTTCGCTGATAAATAAGCCACGCACACAGATCCTATAATAAAATCTGAGCCATCCCAGTTTTTAACCCCTTAGGTGCAAGTTTCATTCGTAACGAATTTGAATCAGCTGACTAGAGCTGATATAAGATCGACACTATGAGGTTATAAGTTAATCACTTGAGTTGCAAATAAGCATTCATTAAACATGTTTAGCTTAGAAAGTGAATGGTGTTTGAATGAGTTAAGTGATTATGCCGGTCCGATTGATTCTGTCAAAAATATTTGACGCCAGAAATGATTCACAAACATTTGGGCATAATGAAACAAGAGACACCAAAAAGTTACGGTGAATTAAGATCAACTACTTAAAATTTGCCCAAACCTCAGTGAAGTTCAGCCATAGACAGTGCAACTGTCAGCACTGTTAGCCTCATCGGACCGCCGCCATTCGGAACAACGATTTGTTAACAAATGATGGTTCACTTTGCTTTTCGATGGTAACGAAGGGAAAGAATCACTAACCGAATAAAACCATTAACTAGAGCGAAAAGGGCAGCCAACAGGATTACCGAGACAAAAACACCAAGGACCCTATTTACTTTATCGTCCCCTGATCGTATTTCTCTTTTGACCGATTTAACAGGAACTATTATTTTGCAATGAAGAATCATCACCAAAAGGCGAGAGAATCGTGTAGATATTGAATAGTTTCCAGTTTATCGTGCTTCCTGTGACCAGCAAAGTCATCAAACATATCTTTGAAATTTCTTGAAAATTACCACTGAGCACATTGAGAAAACACAAGTTGGCGAACAAGCTCGCTTTCAGTGATTCGTACTCATGCCATTACATCACTATATATGTATACATATCTTGACAAAATATGCTCAGTGGTAATTTTCAAGGAATTGAAACAAGCTAAGGACCCGGCTGTACTGAAAGAGCTTAATAAATATATTAAGTTCCGTACGAAACTGGCGCTGGCTAGAGCTCATATTCAGTTCCTGGACGACTGCATAACTGAATCTAATTTTCCAAAGCAATATCAAGAAAGAAGAAGAAACCGGATATACATTACCAAAACTTCACTTCAAAGGCAAGCTCTTAATGAACGTGATACCATGTGCGATCACACCGCGGAATTAGAACGATCATTTGTGACATCAACTCATGTGCTCGACCAATTGAGTGAAGAGGAAAAACAATCTTTCGAGGAATACTTTCAATCCATTGTACAAAACAGGTGAACCAGAAGCGCCAAGTGTTGATGAAACGATTGGAAGGATCAAAACCATCCAGTGAGTTTCCGCAAAACCCTGATCGATTTGTTCACAATTTGTCAAACTTCA
>LUCM01011753.1:169339-221267 GCA_008360955.1 Fasciolopsis buskii | reverse complement strand
GGTTGGCAAAGTGTCGCCTCTTGAGCACTGCGGAAGCTGTCGCAATCCGTCTTCACAATCCTCCACTTTGTTCTCAAAAACAATTTGTGGTTGCGCTTCAACTCCCTTGGCCCACCCCCCGTCCCAATGCAAACCCTAGACAACAAAACAATTAACACCACAAATCCCTTCCCCACCCATATTTGTATATGACTAATCCAATCCTTCCTATAGTGAAAATATTTTGTCAAGATAAATATATAGTAATGTAATGGCATGAGTACGAATCACTGAAAACGAGCTTGTTCGCCAACTTGTGTTTTCTCAGTCTTGCATTTGAGTTCTCTCCAGTTCTGCATATTTCTTCAGTTTACTACCTTATAAGAGATAGTTGATTGTCTTTCATTCTCTTCTTCGTTTTCCTGTAGTCCGTGTTACGAGGCAACAAGCGAAATCAGAGCACGTTGGCATAAGGGTAACGATTGTAATTAGGAATCAAAATGAAAAGACTACTTGGCGAATTCATGTGATTTCGAGAGCATTTGTGAGGTTGCCAGCGATGGAAACGTAAGTTCTCTAATACTGGCTTCACCACGCCGTTTTACGCTGGTACCTCCCCTGGTGATGAAATGTTAAAATAAGCGATCAGAGCGGCCAGAAGTGTCAGCTTTCATCAGCAATAAACACCAATACCATTGAAGCACTTTACTTTATGCCTTCGGTTTCTGTTCTGTATAGACGTTAGCGATAAAGAAATTGCTAATTTGGCAAAGCAGTTCATTAATTTTGTGACACCGGACCGAGCCTGGTATTCTGGGGTTTGCTTTATCCTTGTTTGATCAGATTATTGCTGCTCAAAGGAACTGGAGCAAATTGACCGAAAGCTATGGGTTGTCATGCTGAGTATCATAATAATAATCAAAATGAAAATCAGTGAATCTCATCAAGAAATCAATGAGGATGTCCATCATAAAATAGAGAGCAGGAGACTTTGATATTGGCAATCAATACATATGACACAAATGCGCATGTATTTCTTGTTCGTACTAGGCACTATTTGTTTTAAAATCTCGCTGTCGCTATCGCTAACTCTGGCCGCTTTAGACGGTCATCCTGAGTTCAATCCCAGTCAAATCTGAACAATCGAATGGCTTCCAGCCGGCCAACTCAACTTTCTTCCAAATGATTTATACAGATCAACACAGATTAGGGCCCACTGGTCCATCGCTGCCTGCCCACCGGTCACACTGTAACTAATTTGGCCCATCGAACCCCGCCTCGTTGGCACAAAAACAACCCACTTTTGCCTTGGCCCAGAATTAGGGTTAATGGATGATTCCCCACCCTGCTCCCTGACTTGCAATCAATCATGTCTTCGATCCGTCCGTCATTCACCTCCGTCCAACCGAGCTTGACCGACTGCCCTGTTGCCCAGACATGATCCGTCTTCACTGTCGCGTGAGAAATCGGATGGAAACAAAGCGTCCTTACACTTTTGGCACCAGCTTGTATCCTCGCCTCACACAATTTGGACACAATTACAGTTCACCTGAGAACATCGGAGAACGAAAAGTACCATATTGACATCATTTCACTTTTTGTGAACAGTCATCTGTATCAAAGCACTTTCACATCTAGAGCACAACGAATTTGGCGAATCTGTGTAACTGGACTCAGGAACTAAACTGCCGCCTGATGGATGAGTCGCTGACACACCCAGAAGACTTCTGTATGATTACAAATAAATGGCCCGGTAACCGACAGGTTACAAATGTGAATCAGCGTTCTATAAAATACTCCTTTATTTGAACATTTCGACCATTCGGAAATGTGGGGCTGATGCAGTTGGACGACTGGGCAGCAGATGCTCCTCTAAAATGTTGACTTTCTTTTATTAAATGCGCACATCAGGGCTATAATGTCTATCGTTCCACCCAGGGTTGCAAAAATTCTGTGAACAAAAAGAGTTACTCCAGCACTTGTCTCTCCCATATTTGTAAATGACTAATCCAATCCTTTCTATAGTGAAAATATTTTGTCAAGATATATATAGTGATATATATATATATATAGTGATGTAATGGCATGAGTACGAATCACTGAAAACGAGTTTGTTCGCCAACTTGTTTTCTCAGTATCTTTGAAAAATCGTGACTAAATAATCAAAACTCCAAGGGCAGCAAACATTAGAGGTGGACCTTGCAAAGGTCTAAAATAAAGTATCAAAAGATCACAGTGAGATATTAACAGATGAGTAGGAATTTCTCACACTTAAATCGGAATAAAGTGCGACGACCAAATACAATAACGTATATGTTAAATTGGTTATACACATATGTGAATAAATATATATAAATATATACATAAATATAATTCAAATTGTCGATCAATGAGCCTAGTGCTTAGGTGGCGAACGGTTCATCAACAGTTGAGTTAACATCATTAGTTCCCTAGGCAATGACCTCGCTGCTCAATTTTACTTACAGTCATGCTATCCTACATTTGAAATTGGCCCCAGACTAGGTCTCCTTGGAAAGCTTCAATCGCTTTGACTGTGAGCTATTAATTTTAGCAATTCAAATAACACTAACAATTTTAGCAGCATTACTCATTTTGGCAGTGCTGCTACTTCCGGTAATGTGGTTTATGAGATGTCCATCAACGTGTAGTGATGTTTGATAAGTCGATCTTCAAATGGTTGTACTTGCTTCAAATTTCAAGGATTGGACACAGATCTTCCGCTGGATTAGAATGCATAATTAGTTTAGTTCAATGTGCCCGTTAGTGAAAAGTGTCAGTGAGTATCAAGTTTCCAGAAACTGTCTGGAATGTCTTGTGTTTGCTTGGTCCACCATGTAAACCGCGTCCATATTGAATGTTTGCCCTTCCTGATCCTCCTGAACAGATGCTAGTGGAAGAGGGTCATGTCTGCTTGCGGCAAGTATGTGTTCATGCATCTGTGCATCGAGTTTAATCCATGTAGCATTTGTTGCAGTCTTCACACTTTTCCTTCTGCATAGCATTTATTCGGTCGTCCGTGTTGAGTTTTCATTGAGTTTCGGAACGCGTCTTCTAGTTTCGGTGTGTTTGTTGGCGACTGTGATGGCTTGTGGTTTGCACAACCTCGCAGCCATTTCAAATACATTTTTGCTGCAAAGAAGCACTGTGTTCTCGTTTTGTTTTGGTGGCTAATTTATTTCCCTGTTCATCCGGTTTACGGTTCTCCTTATGAAGTTTCGTAGTTATCCGTTTCGTTTAATCATTTTGAAATGTTGGTGCCCTTCCACGTTTTCCAATTCTACTGCCTTTTTGCTCTGCTCAACAGTGTTCGCGGGCAGGATATTTTGTGAACTTTGTAGTGGTTGCTAGGACAGACTATTATCCAGTCCCTGCGTTTAGGTTTGCAATTCTTCTTTGCCTGCATGTTCCGTTATCCGTTCTTCTTACCAGTACATCCTGTAAACGAAGTTTCTTGTCAGCTTCGATCTCCATGCTGAACTGGATCCCGTCAAAAATATTACTGGTTATTTTCGAGGCTTTGTCAGTATCGGAGAGGTTGATAGTGGCAAAAGTGTCATCGACATGTCGGGTCCATATCTGCTTTTACATCATGTTTAGTGCAATTCCTTCAAGGACCTGCATTACGGCTTCCGCAAGAAATCCGGATACCGGTGATGTCATAGGCGTTCCTTTAATTTGTTCATAAATGTCCCCGTCACAAGTGAAGTAAGGGCATAAACAAATCCGTCAGTTGACGTTCCCAATGGATCGTCAAGGTCATGTTTTTATATACTTCGCCAGTTTTAAGCCGTTTGAAGGACCGAGCGCCATGACATTCGGCCAATTATTCCGTCACCTAGATTGTAATTCAGTCCTTTTGAGAGAACTTCCCCTACTCCGTTGACAGCGTTCGAGAAAACAAATTTTTGACCCATGTTCTATCCCCAGCTTCATCGCTATTCTTTTTAAGTTTTGGAGTTTTTTATCCGGGGCCAATATTGTTTTACTGACCCGATTTTGATGGCAGCTTGGAGTTGTATGGCTATTCCGTTGTCCAACATTTCTTCGAACATGTTCTCTTCTACCAACTTCTTATACATGTGTCATTGTGGACATTCTTGTGTCATTGATAGATGGCTTACAATTTATCAACGAAGGTAAGATGTCTTGACCTAGGAATTCGTGAAAAAAAATAATCGTCCGCAAGTAAAAGCCGACTAGCCTGTACCTCCCACCGCTTAGCACTCCTGAGTCTTGCACGCCCGTAGGTATTTTCATATCTGTCTCATTCATTTTAAGAGTCATCCACAGTTAGTAACCACCGTGACCAAACTGAGCAGTACACGTCAGATAGGCGATCGTAAGTCAAACGGTTTAACCATTTTGCTTATCGAACTTGCTCTCACTGGTCTGTACAACGGATCTCTGGCATGCGCAATCCATTGACATATTCGGGCGCTATTTCCATCCCGGTTAAAAAACGACTGAACCGTTCGACTACCAATTGTTCGTCTCGTGTTCTCGTCGCGATATGAGCTGAAAATTCCTAACAAAGATATAACAGCTGTACAGTGCTTCCATAGTTTTCCACGGCCGACTAGATGTTTTACATTAAACGAAGAATCCCTTGAAAGTCACAATAGGATTTGCCACTACAAGTAAACAGTTGTTTTCAACTACTTTCCGTTTCTACTGGACGTCTTAAATCATATAGCTGTTTGCTTTTCATGCACCGAGTCACAGGTTAGGTATGGGGGAAGGGCGCAGCTTTTCTGCCCTATCGAAATACTGTCACTTCCATGGAAAGCAAAAATGAACAAAAGACAATGACTTACTGGATTGCCTGTTGCATTACATCACACGTAACGGAAAGTTCGCTATACTACCATATGGGGTTAGCATATTGAGCATTGAAACAAAACTTGATTGTTCATTTTTCTAGTCTGAGTAAGACCTATATTTTATTGCCGTCACTGTTAATCCCTAAGCAGAGGCAAACAGTCGGATAAATAATCACGGTGTTCCTCCTCCTACAGTTATTATGAAGTTAGAGTCACACAAGTGGAAATACCAAGATGGAAATCCGCTGAAAATGTGAACAGCAATTTTTGTGTTCGCTTTTGATCATAAACTGACACTCAAAAGTCGAATCGCTAGTTATTTTTGTTTGCTTGAATGCATATCAATGGTTTATTTCTTTCTTCTGCGGAACTTGAAGATCGTTTCGATCACCGGACAAATAACCTATGAGAAAAGTCATTCCGGCAAAAAAAGAAACTAGTTTTTTCCAAATTCCACGTAGTGTGAAAACAAAAATTGTGATGCATTATTTAGCAGGTTTTTATATGTACTTAAAGGTAATTGTACTTAAAATGACCATGAGATATTCGATCGCATCACCACTGAAATCGTTCGTACTGCTGATCGTTACGATCAGTACAGTTTTTTAAATATGAATACATGCACTTGTGGCTGATTTGTGGATGCATGTTATGACTTCTGGTGCCTTCTTCGTCAGAATGAACTACCTAATTTAGCGCACATTTTCAATGTCATCTTGCATTCACTAATTTGCAAAATTATGAACACGAGATTCCGAGTCGGCCAGAGTCCTGTCCAATTCTGAATTCGCATACGACGTGTAGTCCCTTGGTTTCATATTCTACAACTGAAAACAAGAATATTTCAAACATGCAAATATAGCCAGATAGCTCTAGATAATAAGACAAATTTTGTTGGAATTGAATTAAAAGCATTCCACTTATTGCCGTCTCCCGTGGTCAGAAGTAAAAGTAAGTGGTACGATGCAACGGAAAGCAGGCAGGAGCAAATCAACAATGACCACTTGACACTACTTAAGCATCATCCATATGTTTACAGCACTCTATTTATGAACAGATTATTCGTTCCTTGCCGGTGAAACTTGTGCCCTACACGACGGATTCGCTAAAAGATTGTATGGAAATGGATGCTTCCACCACCCGGCACGATGAATAAGTGCTCTCATAAAATGTTCTACTTCATTTAACTGGCTTCTAAACGTTGATCTGAATGTTTGGCTTACGATCATCCAAAAATCATTCCGGAAGCCGTGAGTGAACTGACTGATCTGCACGAATAAAACCGCTGCAAAATTACCGCCACTTAATAAGAACAAAAAAGGATAATTGTCTAGCCCAACTATGTTCTACATTATAATGCCAACTGTTAAGCAGCAGCTAGAAACTATTCCACCACAAATACTTTGTGTGGATCACACTTTTTGCCACCTTGAGTTCCGATAACTAAGGAGAACGCTATGACGGGACTCACTGGAGCCGTGCCCACCCGTACCTATCTTTGGTGCTTTGAGTCACAGTCCACATTATCAAATTCACTACCGCTTTCACGCAAGTTGAGCTACTTTCATATCACTTGTATAGCTTACAGTGATAGTCTATTTGGCTAAATGAGGACAATATGTCACTGCACTAGATTCACTGTGGCTGGCCTGCCGAGTGCTCGTTTCCACTTATTCATACGACCGTGTGAATGGTACTCCAACTCCTTGGGTTTCGCGATTGAACAATAGAAACTTAAAACCAATAGCATCTTCCAGGTTATCGCTTTCCCCGTAACGTTGAAGAAGCACGAAAGACTATCATCCCCGGATGTACCATTAAGAACACCGCTATCGACAAACTGGTGAGTCCGGTGTGTAGGCATCAAAAAAATCTTAGGTCTACTAGTGGCCGTCTTACTGAGGGAAGGATATGCTCCTCGAAACTGTGTTCGGTGTAATTACAAGTAACTGAGGAGAAACACTGTTTTTTTTCTGACGAAACCAAAATTTATAAAAACCGAACAAGACGTAAATTAGAAAAAAGCCAAAGGTTTTATCTGGAATAACCGGTATTGATCTCCGTTTCAAGGCTTCATGCAGGATAAAAATTGTCTGAAACAAGACAGCGCTCATTTTAATACCCAGTAAGCCCTTTTCAAGTCCAAAGGCAAAAAAATCCTTTTCTAATTCTGTGCATATTATCTCGCATGAAAGAAGCTACCTGTTGGTCGAAGCGGAAGTCTGCTCATCAAGAAAAACATTTTCGTTCTGGGTACTGTCCGAGTTGTATTGCCTTTTTCAAGGCCTTCATCGAGCTTAGGGTACATGCTGAATAGTCATTTATCGGTAGAAAAAGTTATGGAGGATCAGTGGTCTATAGCCCTAAATTTCAGTAAAAAATAGGCGCTACATTAGGTATTGAAGATTGGTAAATCGCTGAGAACCTGCCAGATATCTTAATGTCTAAAGCGTTTGGCACAAAATCATTCTTCCCTAGTCCGTGTTCCGGTTCGGGAGCAGTAGATGTGCATTGATGACGACACTTAATAAGTGGCTTGTCGTGCAGTGCCTCTATAATTTCGTAGTGGCCAGCTGAACAAAGGAAAAGCATCGTAAGCTTACAAATTCTCAATTGGATAACCATGAGACACCAACAGAAACTTCTTTGAAGCGTGATGACCTCTTAATACCCTTACTGATATCTGTCGTTTCTACCACGGAGAGTGAAATTCTTCTGAGTGATAGAGGTAAAACAAATCAATGGCATCACGATTAATAACAGCACTCTTTTGTGAATTTTTGCAACCAAAAATCAGTTTACAACATTTATGGCGGTGGGGCACAAAATAGCTGCCAAATAGCGAGATGATTGGTGGTATGTAGACCAAAACTTGCATCGTTCATGCGGTTGAAATCCTACCGCGTCCCAGTTAAACATCTTTGTCGCACCACCGATTATCTGAAATCAAAGTGGGAGAAGCTGGATAATGCCTGAAAAGTTAGACACGTTGTTTCTATGGTTAGAATGAGGTAGAAGATTGGGTATTGAAGCTTCCGCTCCCAGAGTTCATGATGATAAATGCAAAAACCTAACGAAGAGAATCTGGTAGCTGCAGTAATCTGTAGTCGATTACATCTATGCCACCTGGAGATAATGCACTGGCTTTCATTGAATTACTGACTGTTGGAGATTCCGGTCCATCGGTCCGACAAGACCACCTCATATTTGTTATCGCCGGCGACAGTCGACCGATCATAACCGTAAACTCTTACATCTTCCAAATACCAGCTAATTTCTGCACTGGGAGTTCATTTATTGGCATTCATACTTTATCTAGAGTTATATGCTGTTTTATCGGTGACAGTTTAACTAAAAGAGTTTAAAGGATTGGAATCTACTTGTGAACTATGACTAGTAAAAGTTATCAAAACCACTGGTATAAACATATTTCAATCAAATGAGTCATTAATTTTCAAGGTCAAAACCAACGATAATAATGACTATAAAAGTAAATTTTTGATCGAGGAGGGCTAGGGAACGGGAATCAATTCTGCTATCGATCTATGAAATATTCGTTTTAGGTTTAGCCTAACCGTCCATATGAGTTTCCCTTACGAGCGCCAGTGAGCCGGACCGCCGAGTTCGTCAGACCCCTGAATGGTTGTAGTTAGTCGGCTAACAAATTGGAGGCCAAAATAGCTTTCTTTTTCCCACTTATTCCAAATATGATCAGACGGGCTTAGTTTGTTAGAAAAGCTGTAGTTTCCCGATTTGTTGTTTGCATCAACTATCGTTCTTTAACATGCCAAACGGTTTCATTTTTATAGATGTAAATAGTATCGATCTGGGGAATGTTAAGCAATTCAGAGCCCTATAACGGTAGAGCACTGGGTTGAAAACGGTCGGCTGTGACCCACTAATTTGAATTGTTTTGCTTATCATTTTGATAGCTGTCTGCCTCACTGTTTGTCCATTTGTTTGTTTGTTTGTCTGTGTGTTTGTTTGTTTTTTTACCCCGGAACTACGGCCGCCTGATTTCTCGGCTTTTGTTAGACCTCGAATTTAGGCTTTCGATCTGGGTTTCAATCAGGCTGACAAAAACAGCATTCCCGACTGACTAGATTAGTTTGTGAAAAAGCCTCTGCAGGGGTCTCACCGTGCATCCGTTAATTCTGGGTTGATGGTAGATGAAAAAATGTGATTGATTCAAAATTTTCGAATATTGTCCACCATCCACAAAATATACTCTAGGAAGGAAAAAGCATTCGGCAAAACTAGAAACGGCTTTGCTTTCATTCAGTGGATTAGATGAAAGTGCTATCTAATGTATGTGACAATGATGTCCGCTTTCTCCAGCTGAAAGAATCGCCCATACATCGTAAAGCCATATGAACTTTGTTTAGGACCACACAATTCAACAAGGACAAAAATCAAAACAGAAATACGGTTTGTGTATAGTAAAATCAATGGCGGGGAATTACGTCTATACTGATTGGCAGTCTTTCAATATTTGTCTCAGTTGAGGACTCTGTGGATCCTGTAAGGAAAATGAATGATTCATAAGTGTTTGATGGACCAACTGTCAACCTTGTCATGCACACTGTTTTGGTGCACAGCAAATTTAGTAAACTGGGTTGGAACAAGAATTACCAGCGGTTTTCAGAACTGTCCGTCGAATGATTATTCAGAGAGTACAAAGTAATTTGCTATTAGACTCATCAGTTTGCCCTGCTTAATTACTATGTGAAAGTTGTGAACAATAAAATTTAAAATTTAAAATGAGTAAATTCTGAAATAGCATGAAGTATCACGGTTTTTATTCGATGTAAACAGTATTCACAGATAACGACACGCGCAAATTCAAAAGCAACTTTGTACTTCGCGAGCAAACTAATTTTGTTCAAGGCAGTTAACTGTACCCACCCAACAATCTCTGATAGTCAGCTTCAAAAACCCAGTGTTTGACAATGCATAATCCAAGTCTCCACCGAAAAGATTGGTAAACGCTAGACGAACCTGCATACATTTCATAAAACTTGTAGGCGGTGCCTAAACGTGTTCAACATTACAGTACCGTGATCGGTTTCTCTTTGGGTTTATCTGTTTCTTTCGGTAAATTGCAAAATCGTAACTTCGGATAATTTTTTCCTTTTGGTTTAATCCTACCGGCATACTGCTCACTGCTGTGTTCTGGTTATGACATTAATATTTCCATACTTTTAAATTTCATCTTTTACTTCCAGTATTGAAGAAATAACAGTTTACATGATTTTCATCGGGCGGCGGCCAACTTAGAGCTTCCAAGGGGTGGTAGTTGACCGGCGATGGTAGGACCTGAAGCCGCCACTTTCACGTCTGACGTTTGACCAAGGTCGGTCATACACTTGTAGCAACCACTAGCTACTCCCCATTTTCATTCGAGGAATCCCCTTGCACTGACGGACCTATGTCCGACTGAAATTCAATACTTGCTGTCTGAGGCCCGGGGACTTGTCAGAATGGACGAATTCAATGTTCCACAATACAGACGTTCTACAACAGGAAATGTTTATTACAATTTTGTGTTTTAAGAGTCACAGAGGAATTACCATTGGTGGTGTCAAGAGCGTGGGTTGGTGCTTGAAGTCAAGTCAGTCAAATTCATAGACTAATGAAAATTGTGATTTCTTCATGTATTTTGTTAACTGACGGCGAAATGTACAAATACGTGTTCTGTTGGCCAGGTGCTTATGTGATACAGATTGTCAGTGCTGGATAGAAGTTGTGAAACTTTGACAAAAGCCCTGGAGAGAATTGCCCGTCCACTCAGATTCTGACGTTATTCGATATATGCACACGGTGTACTTTTAATTGCATGCGTAACTGACTTCTATGCAGTATTCTTTCACAGATTACGGGACGTAATTCGGCCACTGATTTGGTTAGAAGTTTGCGAAGAAGGTCAAACATTTTATGCTGATAAATGCGAATGGCTCGTTGATTCCCCTGGATCTCTAACTTCTTCTAAGGGAAATTGTATCACTTGTACATCACTGAAATTCCCGTATTGTGGCTAATTTCACTTCAATGCAAATACACCAGTTTGTGTAATTAACTTAAAGGACACCTTCATTTATTTGAATTTGACCAATGACAGCAAATTTCCTATGCAATATGGTTAACGTGGTGCTTTGGAAACTTTTGAAAGACGCGCACTTTAAATTATTGCTAGACTGAATTCTTGTATTACCTTACTGAGTACTCCACAACCGACCTATTGCATCCTTGATACCTAACCACCTTGTGAGTTGAATGCCACATCCGGTAAGTGTCTCCAGTTTCGCTGCAATAATTTATGAGATGGCCTTGGATTCATCAACACATACTTGCAGCCATTCTCGGTTGTCCTTGGAAGACACTAAAAACTGATACTGTTGTATATTTAAAATCACCTCCTTTTCAAACATTTAACAAAGAACATGGAAATGGAAGGTGGAACTTGTTGCAAACAGAACGGAAACCTCGTCTGTAAGTGAACAAACTGAGGCCGAACAAAGAAGTCTTGCCATCAAGGCTATCGGGTATTCCTGCCAATGCATATCTAACAATCACAATGATGGGTCTATTTCTGACAGACTGGCTCATTTAACTTGAAATGAAATTAAACCTAGGGGAATTCACTTATCCATTGTATCTCAAAACTTGGAATACGGTTTGAAATTCTTAGGGCTTAACATGACTTTAAAAAGTTTAATCAAAATATACGGTTGCTCAGCCAAGCACTGAAATGCACAAAAGAACAATTGTTTCCACTGTAATCGAGTCTTGAAAGTATTTGGATTGAACATCTTAGCCACGATGCTATCCGAGCCTAACTTCAACGGTTATTTAAACATCCTCGCCAGATGTTAAGCACCCAGTCTCCTTAGTTGCAGTTAACCACTAGGTCCTTAACTAGTAACTATTTCTAACAGGACAAATGCTGTCACGTTACAGCGTTTAGTTCACCAATAACACTACCCGGAACACAAAGTCAAATGCTGTTAAGTCGTTTACTCTAAGTGGACTGAGATGGGTATATTTTGTTATTAAGTGTCCTTTGTTTGTCGACGTAAAGTACGTGGAAGCGTTTTGATATTGTTTGCTTCCTAACCAAACCGATCCACCGATCGCGGAAATGATAAGGCTAATAACAGCATGTCACGGCTGAAGCAACCCATGAGTCTATGTTCCCCCTCTAAAGAAAAAATTTTGTTCTAGTTTTTTTCTTCACAACATTTGTTGTCTAACGGCAACAAAAACTGCCAAAATTGTTCACATCATTGTTCAAAATTTTCCATTATCCGATAGGCTCACCTTTGCACCGGAAAATAAAAGGACTTGATGAAGGAAATATGCTGCCGACAGAGCTTGTCGGAAAGCGCCTAAGGAACCGTCAGCTTACTGAATCCCCCAATATTTTTGGGCAGTACGGTGGAGAACGTTGTTACGATCTGGTCCAAAAAGGCCCAAATAAAATAATAATGCATAAATCAAACTGGCAGTTAGGTTGTGCGTGACTAAGAGTTCTGCGAATCGAACAGCCTCACCCGGACACGTCGGTCTGAAGTTTGGGAAACAGGCTAAACTTGTTCCCCATTGGAAAAATAGTGTAACTCGTCTAAATTTAGCTGAACCAAATAAGTTTGTTACAAAGATCAGACGATAACCATGAATGCTGATTTTTCTAAGTTACCATATCTCACTGAAGTTAGACAACTAAAACAGTGGTGTAAAGTAATAAGTGTTAATTCTGTACTTTACCAACTTGTCCCGTCAAGCACGGGACATAATCATGAAACAGTTTCACGTAAAATCCGTTCGACTAACGTGTGAAACACCGACTAAAGTAACTCATTTTTTTAACTTGTTATCCACTCTTTGTCAGCATTAAAAGTTGATAAAGTCATGTCTTCTAGGTTCCGCTTATCTTGAATTAATGCAGATGTGAAAATATTCAACTTCGACAGGACTCGAGTCCTTGTACTTGTGCTATCTACTCCCTAATACTAGCTGGTCTAGGAGGCCATGGCGAGGAATGCTCAGCGATTCACCTGACAACCATTGGTTATCCAACCGAATTGCGCAGGAAAATGACATCCGCTCTTCCGTGTGGCTTCGACCCTCAGTTGCTGGGGCACGTGTGATAATGAACGTTTTATAACATTATGTTGACGTTCCAAGCTTTCACACATGGATCTACATGCAGGAAGATTAGTTACTGGTTAGTTCACCTGGATATCGCTTTGAATACTTACTGGTATGTATACACCTGCTTCTCGTGCAAACTATCTTTTGTATAGCTTAAGCTTTGGATTGTTACTTCATAATCACCGGTTGAGAAAAACCAGCGGCTATCGTTGGAAATCCAACTGCTCATTTCAATGCACAACAATGATCTAGTATATTTATAGCACAAACAGTCCGGGTACAGGTAATCGTCACTGACACATGGTGAACAAATGACAAACAGCGAACTGTAGCCCAACGGTAAAGTGTGCCGGGCTTTCAAGTCTCCTTAAGGCAGCCCTTAGTCATCTTATAAAACCACATATATACAGCTAGGAAAATGACGGTATCACACTGGTTTCCCTTCAGATACGTTGTTCGAGACTCACTGTAATCCTGCATGGATATCGTCAAAATCAGATGACAGACTGGAATGGACAACGCATTAGTGAATACCCTTGCATAAAAAATTGACGCAAATAAAGTCCTGCAACATAAGTTAAGGAAACTAATCAATAAGCCGTGAAAGTCCTTTTGCTACCTTAAAGGATGGAAAAAGCCCCACGGTTGATAAAGTCCAAAACCCAAAGGGGACCGCTTTCCATGCCCATAAAACTTGCAGTGGAGTAGAACCATGTAAAGTTGCAGTAAGCCCGGGCGAACCACAGTGAATTTCATTATACCGCCAAAGTGACCAATGAATCGGGAAATCGAAACTGCAACTATTCAACAACGATAGACGCTCAAACCACTTGAACATGGCTTGTAAAACTCTAGTCCATAATTCGATGTATGAGTAGTGAAATCGATAAACCACTTCAAATAGCGGAATTTTCCTTAATTAAAATCAAAATGCACAATTCTAGAGCCTTATTTCACTGACTTATTCCAGGACTTGACTTTTAAATTACGGCAAACTGCTCATTTCTTGTACATAAGACTGAAAACCTACGCAAAATAATGGATTAATCATTGGTTATCCATATTCATTAATTAATTCACGCCGTCTGAGCATACATGCGCCGGCCGCCTTTGATTGCACGCCTGCAAATAGTGCACAAAATTAGGGAAAATCAAAAAAGACAATCGAGTTAAATTCTATGGAAGTGTTCTTGGTCTTGCGGACGAAGGATCTACCACCTCGAAGTACGTCGAATCAAATGGCACCACTTCAAGTCGGTCTGGCTGCAAGCAACAGTTCAGTGTCTCCCGACATTCTATCATACATAACGCGCCGTGACCTTATTTACCCAGGCACCATTTCAAATTTCTCATTTATCAGCCTACCGTACAGTGGGTAATTCTTTACGTCTATGCACTAATCATCATCTTCCTGGTACTCCAAGCATGTAGTGAAAATTCCCAGTTTCTCGGCTGTTGCATGTAACAAGATGCGGATTCTCATAGCTCTGCTTGCATGTTTGTCATCTAGGCTGTGTTATGTCTTCCAGTAATTTCACCTTACCTTAGGCATTAAAAAACATTATACCAAACAAGTGCTAAGTTTTATTCAACCGCCTTATTTTGCCATCGGAATATCGTAAAAAACGTGAAATTTAGCCACTTCGGAAGTTTAGAGCTACCCAACTTTTGGCCTGGGCAATTAGCATTGAGATCAAGTGTTACTATTCTTATGCATTCAGGCCGTAATGCGTTCCCGTCAAGTCCTCCACCAGACACTACCAAACTAACGCCATGGAATTAACGAAAAAAAACCAAAATCTGACTCATCTCAGGACGAATGTAAGTTCGTATTACTTGCCAGTTTGAAAATGCAGGCGTAACCTGGTATGCAATTGATTTTCCCTTTGTGATAGAAAGTGATACGGAAAATTTTCTTAATCGGAAACAGCACTCAGTATTGTTTCTTTCGTTGTTTTGAACAAGTGGAACAAAGTTCTGTCAAATCTTTTGAATTCTTATAGGTTAATGAGAAACTATTAAAGTGAAGTAGAGACTGGACGGCACTACCTCGTTCAAAGTCATGTATAATTGGAAATTTATTGTAAATTCCAGTAATGGTGACGAGAGTTTATTTAGTTCGAGTGCCTGAAATTGTAATGCACAGTCGCGTGCACTATAACATGAAGCCCCAGTGAGCAAACATAGTATCTCGATCTAAATAACCCGTAGGAATCATAAAGATCAATGGGTTGAATCCATGGTCATTTGCCTCAATAATCGCCAAAATAACGACTGACTTCATCGGTTGAGCAGTTAGTTAACTGATCATTCACTTGCGTGTTCGAATGGTTCAATGAATGATGGACAGCGGAACGATGCTAGTCAGCGAATGACTGAAGGACTGCCTGATTGACAGTGGTGACCGATGGACTGACGGATTTCGGGTGGCTGAATGACTGAATGACTTGCTGGCTGACTGACTGACTGATTGTCTGTTTGACTGAGTCAGCAATCTATGAAGTAAATTATCCAATGGTTGGTAAATTGCTTGAAGCTCAGGTGAATAGAAGAATTGGTAACGGCATCGGTTGACCGATTAGGCTAGGGACTGATTAGATGACCGATTGCTGCTAGTGAATAAACCACATTTTCATCCATATCTGTTTCAATCCTCCACGCCTCCCTATAACGATTAGTTCGGACGCAATTATTTTTCCCCTTTGCATATTGCTACCTATATGGAAGGTGTGGATGTATAAAGCCTTCTTCAGGAAGTCTTAACACTAGAAGTTGGTGCGTTACTCGTCATTGTGCTACCATTTTAGCAATAGAAAACGAAGGGTCATTTCGGTATTCATATCCAAGTATGAACTTGTCAACGTTTTATCACCACCATTCTCTGACGAGGTTGTTACATCTCACGGATGCACTCCAAGCAACTTTTGATCATCCCCTAACATAACGTCAGTCACTCGCTTATTCCATCATCGGTGAACGATGCACACATTGTGATATTGCGCAATGTTGAGCTGTGGAATATGAAGTCTTTCTGCAAGGAAGATCTAGATGATATTTTCTCACTGGCCAGCATTATTTAAATTCAGCCTCGCTATTTCTCATGAACCAGGTGAAATATTAATGGAGGAAGATCTGCTTCTAAAGCTCGAGGTTTACATCACCTAACTCAGTTCAGTTAGAAAGATTCCATATTATCATCGTTTAAGTTTCTGCTTAGCATGTGTGGTAAAGTGCTTCTTCCTTACTTTTGACCCAGAAGTCGATTACCATCAGCAACGGTATTGGCAAATTTTCACACACAGAAATTTCTGTTCCACACTGGAAAATGGTAAAGCTGACATGCCATTTTGTCATTAGAACCAAAGTTTCAAGGTGGGGAATACATAAAAGCCAAAAAGTTACCTACCACGAATAAACTAAAGGCTATAAAAATAACGGCTCGATTAACAGTAATAATAGGAGTTCGGAGAGCAGTGGCCACTCTTCGGCTATCAATAAGGATGATTACGATTAGGAAGTTAAATGATCTTGTGGGCGACAAAGTGACTGATGCCGTTACTGATGCTTTCCATGGTGATTATGATGATGAAGACAATTATCATGAAATTTATGATAATAATGACGATGATGATGATGGGAACAATGATGCTTATGTCGATGATGATGATGAAGTGGATGACGTAGAGAGCGAAGATTACTTGGATAGTGGTAATGCTGCTGCTGATGAAAATCATAGTGGTGCTGACTAAGTTGGCCACGATGCTGACGATGATGAAGCCGGTGATGATGATAACAATGGTGATCCTGATTACTGTGATGAAGATGATAGTGATAAAGAAAATATGGATGTTGATGAGGATGACGATGATTGCAGCGGTGAAGATGATGATAAAGAGGACGACGACAATGACGATGATAACTATAGTGATAATGAGGATGTTGATCGTGTTAACAGTCATGATGACTACGCTGATAACAGACTTGGATTAGGAGGAAATTGGCGGTGTTAATGGTGATGAGATTATTGGTGACGAAGTAGTTTATGGTGACAAAAATAATGGCGATAATTAAGCAGAAAATAATAAGGGTGTTGTTGACGGCGTTTGGGTGTATAATTTTGGTGAAGCAGAACATGGTGATGACAATGATAACGAAGATTTCGCTAATTCTTATGGTGGTTTTGGTGACAGGGGTTCAAATCTTATTGATGTTGGCATTTCCGATAAACTTATTCATACATAGTTTTAATGTAGATGTGGACGTTTGAGTCAACAAATTTCACTTTTGAGGACCTACATCACCGACAACGTGCTTTCAGGCAGCACCTGTTTGTGCACTGAATGTTTTCTTGATTATAAGCACGATCTGTTTTTTAACTACATCCCAACATGTGACCTAAAATCAGATTTCCGCGAATTTTCGGGAACACTTCAAAGTAAAGTCATGGGATGTGGAGTCCATACAGACTTTCGGTCTGCGTGTGCTCTGTCCACAATCTTCGAAATCACACTGTCGGCAGTTTGGTAATGTGAATGGTAATAAGAATCGCATGTATGCATATTATCGAATGAGTGTACATGTGACGTAGACCCATGGCATCCTAAAAGGTGCATCCTCTTAAATGACTGTCTTCACTGAGATACCTCCTGTCTTTGTGCAGGTCTCCACGCATCGATGTCCTTTAAAGCCTAAAGAACAAATTACTAGTTGGGAGTAACGACCAGTCAAACAGAAATTTCCCATCCGTCCGCATAACTCGACGTCACTCAATCTAAAATATCGGTAAAAGACTGCCATTTCTTTTGAATCTTTCATGCTAGCAAATGCACACATGCTTAAACTTTTTTGTTTTTTTTCCTTATTTGTTGTTTTCTGAAAGTGGTATTTTTCATCTCCCATGGGTAATGTTTTTGCAGATAACGTCTTAAAATTGTTAGTTGTTTGGTCTTATAAACTTCAGACAAAATATAATTTGTCTTGGTTATCTTACCGGCTACGTCTGCCTGCGGAAAGACTAGAACACTGAGGGCAGTGTTTACGTCATTTCTAAATGGGATGACTGAATTTTCTAGTTTCGCCCTAGATGGAGTCAACTGAGCGGCTACTGTACGACAGTTATGCGTCCATTGATTAATACGAACGGTGGCATTGGAGTCCTGGTGTAAAGTAGAAACATCCTCAACGGATTAGGTCTGCTGCTCCATGACTTTCTTCATATCTCATTGTCGATAATGGATTGTGATGGAATAAATGCATAATAAGTAGAAATTTGTTGAAGAGAATTCTGTACTGTGCAAATGTCTTTGAATTTCTGTTGCCGGAAACAAAGAGTAAATCTTGTCAAGTATCAAAAAAATGTGAACATTGCTGTTTCCTCGCCCCCTCACCAGAAAGTTTTCTATCATTCAACCGACTGCCATCTGGGCGCCCAGTAGTGTGTGCATGGACCTCGTAACATTTGATTACATTTTGCATCTATCCCGATTGCATTTTCTCACCTCGGTCTATTCTAGTGCTCGTTCCAGGGATGGGGGTGAACACATAATTCCACCCAAAACGGGCACATCGAAACTACCAGTGAATAATCCCTAAATCGGTCAAACTTCCTCCCCCCCCCAAGTGTTTTTACTCAAGTGATCAATACGGTAAACATAGCCGTCCTTTATTTAATCGTTTTCCACTCATTGTTACTTGGACCGAAACACACGCCTTGAACAACCGTGATGTATAGGCCCTACGTTTTCGTCTTTTGTCTATCACCATATTTTCAACTCATGTGCATGCTACCATGACTGCTGAGGTAGAACAGAACGAAACATTCTAATAATAGCTTCACTAGATTGCATGCCCTAGACCCATGATCCTAGCAATTGTCTCAGTGGTACTGCCCTCGGTATACTGCATCCAGCATGAGCTAGGCAGGTTGATGCCGACCAATGGATTGCCCTGGCTTTTCAGACGCTAACTTCCGGTATCAAAAAGCTAATAATGGCTTTTAGTTTGAGGTTATTTAAAGGGAATGGAAAATTTCGCGGCGATGAAGCATCTAATTCTTGCCTATCCTGATACACACGCTGCAGTGTCTTCGTTTCACCGACTGTTCGGATTAAATCTAGCTGTTCTCAGCTTCACTTGGGAATGAGTTAGCCAGCCAGCATCCACAAACCTGGAAGTGAAACGACAAAAATTTGATTTTAAACAAAGGACCTGGGTTTGCTTCTGCGTTTGTACTTATGTACATTGTTCTAAGGCCTTGTCGAGACGGCATTCTTGACAGTTCGAATTCTCTTCGGACCTCATATGGTCAAATAAATGTCCAGTTTATTAAACTAACAAGGCTTAAATTGATAATTCTAGTAAATCATCACTTCCTCTATCCCAACGGAACTGAATAATGCACCAAAATTTTCACAGTTTCATCAGTTTAACTTGCGGACCAGCACTAAATAGGATAGCAACATTGTAGGAAATGAGCAGAAAAACTTTATTACTAAACTCTTGCAGCTTATTAAGCTGAACGATCTGCGGACGGAGATCACGTGACGATCTGTTTTAGCGGAAGGAAGCGTCATCTTCTGACTTTGAACCAGTAGCCATCAGCAAAGAATTCTAACAAACAGTAGTAGAACACGTGCCACCAGAGTGCTTTATCAGAATAGACTCTCAGTCCCAACAGAACAGTGCCTTGCCCCATCTATGAGATTCACTAAAAATGCTAGTTAACTGGGTTTATTTCACGGCCGCCAGTTCAAAACATATGAGCCGGTCTGAAAATAAGAAAATAGATAGACACGGAACCTGTCAGTTGTTTATCAAAGCATTCCGTTAATAGGTAGTAATCAAACACAAATAATATTTGCGAATCGACTGAGAAAGAAAATTGCGAGAATAGTCGGGGTTATCGTCGCCCCGCCGGCCGGAGGGGCGGGTGTTGTTGGAAAACCGGTAGAATCTACCATCGTAAGTTAACAGATTTTCCTATTACCACGATTCTCATAGTGAGATTAGGGATGCTCACGGATGCAGTCACGACAGGAATCTAACACTAAGGGACAAACATTTTTCTTGCCTTCCTTATTTTAGTGTTATCGAAACAAAGTATAATTTTTCTTTGCCCTGCAAATTAAACTGAAGTCTACCAAAACGACTTTCACTAGAATTAACAGTTAACAATTCATTTACAATAAATTTCTTGAATTTCTTTAAATTTATTTTCACTGCAAGTAAATGTACAGAAACAACAGTCCAGTTGGAAAAGCCCCGAAAATCAATATACGAACGCTCCGGTATTTTTCTCGTGATAGCTAACGTGGAGTTTGTCCCTTCTGGACCGATGAACACAAACTTAAACGTTTCTGGAATTGCTTAGGGCTTGAGATGTTCACGGTACTGTTACCAACTGCTTTGTATTGGACGTCCTAGCACTGTTGCACGAGACGCCAACATCCCTATTGGCGACAGTTTTAGCGTCAAACTTATGCACTCGACCGTGCTATTTTTGGGTTTCCTGCAAATGCAGAATCAACAGAAAATTTTTTCTTTTTCTTTTGTGATCTTGTGAAGTTTCACTTTGGTTGTCACAATAACTTGGGTGAGTTACACAGCAGTTTTAGTTTATCTGTCAGAAGATAACGCTGCCAGTAGTGAAGTAGCACTAAAGGCAAGTGAGGTGGCACATAGCATCCAAGATAGAACCATCAGTGAATTTCCTTGAATAATGAAGGAAACCCAATAGTTTGATAACTGACATCTTAAGTAATTGAAACACGTTTTCATCTATCTGTCTAGCTTAAAGGCGTTAAGTTCAAGTTCTGTCTGAACAGATGGACTTTTGTTTTATAAGTC
Organism: Fasciolopsis buskii; assembly: GCA_008360955.1. Lineage (NCBI taxonomy): Eukaryota > Metazoa > Platyhelminthes > Trematoda > Plagiorchiida > Fasciolidae > Fasciolopsis > Fasciolopsis buskii. Next base: position 200,451 of record LUCM01011753.1, on the reverse strand, counting down.
ACCGAGTTTCGTCCTATTCAAAACTGAATGCGCTTTCATCTCACCCAAACATGAGGTATGCTGGGTTGACGAATAGAGGCGGAAGTTCAAAATTACATCGTTAGTTGGACTCAGAACCGTTATGTTGCGTAACTGTGCAATTCAAAATACATTCAAGTATTGAACTTTTTGTCGTAATACAACTGACCTCAAATGCAGAATGATAAGCAACATAAACCCAAGGATGAGTAACTCAGTGTCCGTCTTCCATCAGTTTTTCTGCTATTTACTGCCATCCCATTAATAGGCTGGTCACCAACTAGTGATATTTGCAAATTTCAGAGAAGTTTGCATGAACTATCTGTGGTGTCTCAAACTTTAGTAAACTTGTGTTCGTGGTCGATTAGATTATTCTGAAGTTCTGACCTGTTGCGACGAAATGTTAACTGTCTCACAAAGGTTGAATTAGGGAGCAGTCGACTGACTTTTAGTTTACTGATAACGTAGTTCTGTTGAACGCATTGATTATTGCTTGTTGAAGCCACATTTTTATCAAGTCCGCCAGCCCAATTATTTTGCATCTGCGCATCGAAATGGAACTCATAAAACTTGTCAAATTTCGTCAAGGAAATAGCCATTTATTCGTCTTATCATTTAAAAGAAAGCCCAAAATCTTAACGAGAAAAGTCGTTCACCCAGACCTAGCCCTACGAACATTCAAATTACAAAAAATAATTATTTGAACTCGATTTCAGCTGACAAAAATTGAGTCGTTCTGGTTGTTAACTGAAGTGGATCCACTTTTGTGCAAGTTGGTTCTCTACGTAAAAAAAGCGGACGTTTTGAAAAGATAATAAAACTGAAATAAAATTGTTTAGACAACAAAGTTGATCACTCAGTCTCTCCTTTGTTTTTTATCACTGGTGCTTAGTCAAACGGATCCAAGAGGTTATTTTTCGTATCGCAGACTGTTTTTTGCTTCTGTGCTTTGCCTGTTTCTGGCCAGCACGCATTAATTCATAAAGGATTTGACAACAAAAGCAATGACACCTAATCTTCATCTCCGTGTCTAGGAAATGATTTCAAATACTAAGTGATAAGAACTGCGCAGAAATCTCCTTACGTTTTATGGGAAATATAAATCTGCTGCTCTGTGTTTTGTGTGCTCAAGCGACAGAGGATGTTCTAGCTGACGATGAAAAATTTGATTGCAATGTCATCTCAGATGACAACTTTATAGCAATTTTGTCAACGTCGGAAGATGAATATGATCTCGTCTGCAATGGATTTGTCACTCCAAGCAACGAAACATTTTATGGTCACCGTTTGAATAAGATCTGCATTCTACAAAATAAGGGCACCTTAACGCTACGAGGCGATTTACTCAGATGTTGGTCAGCCCGGATGGGCCTTGAAAAATAAACCCTTAGTCAAATGAGCAGCGCATGCTTCCCTACAAAAATAGAGCATAATGAAGTGAGTTACCTAGAGTTACCAGGTTAGGCAGGACCAGTCGCTATAGGATGAAAATGTACAGGAATAGAAGTAACGAGATATCTAATCAATAAGTTATTGAATTCTTCGGGAGCAGTCACTTCTTCAGTAAATTTTTAATTTCAGATAAATCTAGTGGCCAGGAAAGTTCAGATTCGCAGAAGCCTATCTGAGTTTGTCATCGGTTATGCTCTTAAATGATAGTTAGTCCAGATTTTATTTTAAATTATTCATCTGACCAAATGTGACATTCATAATTATGCATATGACCACAAATTAGCAGTAACTGTTCAATAACTGAGGAGACAAGGACTGGCTTGAGTCAATAATCACTGTTGTCGATGCATCGCAGAATTCAGAATTATAGGGAATTCTAATGCCTGTCTTTATAAGTAAGTTAATCTGAAGACCCTTCTGGTGCCTCAGGTAAATCGATCAATTGTTCGGCAGACGAATCGGAAAAGACCCAACAGCCAAAACTTTCTTACTGCGACAATTCAATGAAAATAAACAAACGGTATGCGGTGCTGAGCTTCCACTGTTTTTTAAGGAAAACCCCACCCAAAGATCTAACCATAAAAATGAAACATTTTTGAGATCGTAAGTGAAATACTATGAAAGTTAATTGTTCGAAACGGGAAATCTATCAGGTTAAAAAAAGAAAACAGCATTTTTCAGAACGACCAACAAATAAATTACTATTCGTTGATCACTCGGTAGTATATTAGATATTCTCCAGAAATGGATAGAAAAGCGAAACGCTTCAAATTTGAGAGCTTTTGTAACATTATTTGAATGCATAACAAATCCTCGCTTGTTCTGCAAAGAAAACAAGGTAATCACTGCAAGTTAATCTGACCACTTGTTCATCATTTTGGTGGATGTAAAATATCCAATGGACATTTTAAGGCACAAGAAAATCTATTTCAGAAGTAATTCCGCAGAATCGTTGTTTCCTCAGCATATATCCCTCGTTTTTTTCATTTTGTGAAGGATAAAATAGAATGAGTCATTTTAGTGGGTCGCGATAGAGCAGATTTTAAATGGAGGCCGTACACCTCTTAACCGATCTTTACTAGTAGTGGTAACAAAAGGTTGCCGGCTGCATTTTCTGATTAACTCAGATCTGTGACAGAGAAACGTGGCTTTTTGGGATGCCACGTAAAATAATGAAAAGCATTCACCAGACTTCTGTTGCATCGATTTTCACAAGACCGCAACTAATTACGAAAGTGGTGCATTGAAGTTCCCATTTCCAATGCAAGTTAGAAACTCAACGGCTTTGGATAAATAAAATTTTCTTTTTCGCTCAAGAGTCTTTCTTCATTCCGCGGTCAAATGAACACCTAACGGCTATCTCCATTCACTGAAATGACGCAATTATTGATAGCAAGGTTTGATCACGTTTCCGTCAAAATAGAAACTTATTCAGCCCTGTTTTCTGGTAAGTTGACAACATCCATGATGTGTACAAACAACAGTTATTAAAAAGTAGATCTACAGTTTAACATACCTGAAAAGCCCCTTTTTTCATAATTCATAAAAGAAAAATTAAAAAATACAGTACATTCAAATTTTGAACTCCAACTCATCCTTGACACTTAGTGATTAAAATGGAACATCATTGCCATTCTTTCTTATCTGCTGTTCGTCAGTACTCCATTCACCGAGAGAATCGTTAGCAAGTGCGAACGACGACCGTATTTATCTAGTCGTTGAAAAAGTTCTTATTAGTAATGTCATCCAGTAGAAACGGAGTTTTAATAGGTAATGTGTTCTCCTCTGTTCTCGAACGACGTCTACTTGTTGCCCCTGATTAGAACAAAGCAACATAACTTTAACAGAAAGGATACTGGGCAGCATATCGCTGAAATATGTGACATGTTGAAGTAGTGCGTTGGAGACATGAAAAATTTTCGTAGTAAGTGTTCTCGGCTTCTAAACTTGGAAAAAAACGTGTCACCAGACAGATGACTGAGAACCAGCTTAAAAATTTATCAAGGGGGATAATCATATTCGCTTCACCACGGTTCAGCTTAAAATCTCTCGAACACTAGTTTGCCAAAGTAGTTAGGCAGCTGGGCCATTTTGTACTTGCTTGGTCTTTTCTAAGTGATCTGGTGTTATGCAAGATTTTATTAAATATAGGACAAGAATGAGTCAGAAACGTTGCATTTCGTCCAAAGTTGACCAACCTTCTGTAATCAGTCGCCACCACTCGCATTTTTGGCTGTCAAAGTTGATTTTACTTTTTATTTTGTCCGGACAACATTTCGTCAAACTTTATTCCGCTGACAAGCTCTCATTACACGCGGAGGCCCAATGCAAGACAAACAGAAGTCTCTAGTCACCTCGTGTGTCCGAATTTGATGAACCCAAAACCTGGAGTCTCATGTACTTAGTTCGGATCGGCTCTGAGATTAAATTTCTATATTCTTTTGCCATATCTTCTAATGGTCATTTAAATTCAGCATTTAACAGTCTGTTGCCCAAGAGAATGGTACGAGATGGAGTGAAATTTGTGAGCCTGAAGAACACGTCCTAACTAAGTTTGTCTGTTTACATTTACTACTTGCTCTAAGGATTGGGTCCTGGATCCCACTGACTTGTGCTTAACATCATGAATCGCAGTACGATACATTTGTATCATTAGATCATTATTGCAAGAAAACGTTGCTCAAACACCGACTGTTTTGAATACCTTTTTATCCTCAACAAACCTGTTCTTGCATCATAGTAACTGACCTGATCAAGTCGCTACACTATACACCCATGTCTGATGATTACCCGGTTATTTGGACATGTATACACGTCTAAAACGGAAGGGACAGGGCCGCGATTCTGGTTATGGATTAGTGCTAATGAAATATGGTGGAGGATTATATAAATCACTCCCTACTAATTACAAACTGTCTTCGTTCCGGAGTGAACTCGAACGGAATCGGTCTGCGCACCACTTCTAGTGTGTTTAAGATTTGCACAAAATAAGCAATGAAATCTGACGGAAAGCTCGGAAAATTCTGACTTCACCCGTCTTAAACAAATTTATTCCGTGCTAGTAAATTTATCGCAAGAACATCGCATCAGAAATGTCACTATTCAGTGTAGTCCTTCAATGTTACTTTGTTAAAACTCATCGCGGATAGCAATCGCCCAACTCACGACTCCAATCATTTCGGTACAGTTTGAGTACCGTTTTAAAATAAATTAAATATCAGACGAGACAGAAAATAGGCAACTCTTTGTGAACATAACTACGATTGTTACTTATTAAATATGACCTTCAACTGGATACACTTTCCTAATTGCGTATCACTAATTGAATGCAGGTGGGTTGATTATTGTGTACGAATTGTTATTTGGTATGCACTTCTTTCTAATGTGATACGACAGTCATGGGAACCGTTTTTTCCGACGCGTGCACCGTTTAGACACAAGCAAACAGATAGACACATACGAGCAATCACACGCGTACGCATACGCACACAAACTTTTCGATCGCCACATGGGGCCGAATTTTAGTCCGCAAAGATAGAATCAATCAAAAAGGCCAGGAGTATTTTCATCCACCTGCTGTTTTGGAGGTTTACCTTCCTTTGTCAGCTACATGTCTCATGAGCTTATAAAGTGAATGCTATTCCTGTCTTCCCGCCTGTCTCTCTTTCTATTTGCTTGCCTCCCTCCCTCTTTCTTTGTCTGGCACACTCCGGGATGCATAAAGTAAATTGTGAGCGGAAGGCAAACAGTCATGGGAAGGATCGTTTATTTTCTTTACATGTTTTGTTGTCCTTGTTTCCTATCGCGCAAAATGAACCCCATGCTGTCCACAGGACCAAAGTATCACAAAATATCATACGTCATTTTATAGAGATCCACGTGGAATTCGCAACATCTTAGCAAACGATCGACTTATCTAGCGTCACAAAAGTGGATTATTATTGAGTCACTGTAAGTTTGTTCTGTTTTCGTAAAGTCTCCACGGTGTTGCCGGTCTTTTGGGGCGATCAGTAACTGAATTACTAATGGCTAACAGAAACCAACAAAATTGGAACCTGCTTCCAGTTTCCGTATAAGAATTTGCAATACCAAAAACAACAAACCCAATAAAAAATGTCCTATACAATACATTGTGCCGAAAACGCCCCGAAAAAGCTGAGTGTTTATACGCAACCCGCATGGATGCCGTTAGCCGCAGAAGGTCTGTATCGATTGGATTGTTTAAGCTTTCTCAGGCAACAATCGGAAATTATATGATTTTTAATATAGAACAGATAAATGCCATTTTTCGGGGTTTTAACGACCAGCAAGCCCGATCATATTTTAAACTGCATGAAACTTATCTACCCATTGGAGTATTTGCCCTAAGGAGCATGATAGAGAAAAGGTAAAGAGGTGTCCGACAAAGTCATCTCCACGATTAGACCCCCGAACCGTACTGTCGATCACGGTAGAAGGTGACTCTTTGATTCAGCGGTTTTTTATCAAGAAACTTTCAGTTGAATTCATGAAATTAAAAACTGCAAACGGACAAAATACGAAAACATTTCACCATCTTTGGAAACTATTAGAAGGAAAGGGAGAAATTAAGACTCCTCGGCACACTAGGAGCTTTTATCTTATTTTTTGACTAAACATTCAAAGAGAGTATGACCACGGCTAACTTATTGTTAGTATCTTTAGGCAAATTCATATTAGTCACTTTATGAGCTGCAGTCGTTTATAAAGTAAACACCTGACGCCAATTTACTTCGTTTTTCACGATTCTCTGTCAAGAAAGGATTCATAAACCCTATGGGGCCTTAACAGAAGACTTTCAGGTAACACCTTGTCCCAAAAACAAATAGTTTCAGCATAATTCTAAGAACCGAATACACTTTGGTGTAATAAAAATGTACCGACAGACAGCACCACATAGCCAGGAAAATGGTTGGAACAAAGACACCACCTCTGACAGCAAAAAATGTCACGACAAATTTCACACCTTCAAATCAACCTTCGAGGTGGTCAGCTTATCGCCCAGATTTATTGAGCTGTATTTATGCAATGCATTTACAATAATGGTAATGAAAATGCTTTGTCACATTTATTCGTTACGTAACATTTGAACGACGAATCGGCTGGAATCCGCATGTCTGACGGTATCAAAGTCAGTTGCCGGTTAGGGGATTTCAATTTCCGAGGCCTCACAGAAGGCAATTTTACAGTGACCGGTTAACTGCAAAAATTAAAGCACCCAAGAGTAATAGTATATCTGCCTAAAAGTTTTATTGGCTGAAAATTTTATCGGCGTCAATATTAGGACTGAGTTTTTCACTGATCTGCCTGATATTTACACGATGCATATGTGGACTAAAGCCCGCAGGACCCAATTATTTGTCGTTCGACTTTATAATTCGGATAACTTATCTGCAGTAACAAATAGCCAAAAAGACTACTTTAGGTTTTAGTCTGAATGACTGAGCACTTTTTATGGAATTCTATTTGGAACAGATAGATTTTGTCTAAACTTTTTACTCTAAGTGCGGATCACTCCTATTTTGGTGTATTCCGCTATCGAGTAGCTACTTGCCTCAAGTCGTGAATTTGTGTGAACATATTGGGGTGAATAAGTTTTAGCTCTTATCCAGATAATCACAGTCACGGTTTACTCCAGATTATTTGTGATGGTTGAAAATGTCTCCAAAACCAATGGGAACTTCTGATCGGCCTTATTCACGACACCACGATTATTCGCACAGCTGGAGCTCTTCGAGACAACGATGGGTACACCGATCTGTCGGAGGTGTCAGATGTAACCTTTCACTTTCGTTGTTCTTCTTGTCTCTGTTTGCCTCGTGTTTCGTGTGTGAACGTGAGTGCCCGCCGAACACATGGTGCCCACATTTGGTCCGCCTTACTACAGGCTACAATCTGTGCGAAGAAAACTGTTGGCATCGGACGATCAAGAAGTAAAGTTGTATCAAAAATACTGCTTCAAATCTCATCCCGCTTTATATCGGACGTCTTGTATCAAATCGGTAAGGGAAAGTGATGGAGCAAACTGTATTCCAGTCCCAAATGGTTAAGTCCAAACAAGCCCAAATAGTTCAGAAAGAGAATTGTGAACAAATGGCAGATGAATAAAGGGGTAAACATTATCGAGCAAGGGGCGTCAAAACAGGAGCACTTGTAGCCTTGCAATTTCCCTCACAAAAGCTATCATTTAAAGACACTGATCATTTACTATCCCTCATTTCACTACCTGTTAAGCGAAAGCGCTGTCTAAAGAAGTAGATAGCTCGTCAGCCAGCACCTTACATTTATCCCACATTTTTGTGGTAGAAAGTTTGACCATTATCTTCTGTCACCCTAGATTTTGTTCTCTCAACAGCACCATAACCTCCACACAAGTTAATTTTCTGTCAATCTGGGGTCAGGTGGTCCTGAGTTCAATTCCTCCCGCAGTCGATCACTTTCGCATTCCTCCCGAAATAGGCTGAAGTTAAGACATAATGAATAATAAAAGCATTACCGATTTTGTCATTTCAATTATCGATGTGCGTATTGGTTCCTAAGAAACCTCAATGGTGATTCCGAGTTTTTCAGAACATCGGCTTTGCAGTTGCACTTAGTTTGTTGGGTATCATTTAACTGAAAACACCGACTTTCACACGGAGTTCAACTCAAGGATGGTCCGACCCTTTACTTTTGATAACTTGTTCAAAACTACAAGTCTGTCAACCTAATATAGGGTGTATTTGAAATTTAAACATTCCCTAATCACTAATGACTAAAAATTTTGTTTTAAGGACCAACACGTTTGACAAATCGAAGGATCTATCTCAGAGAATCAGTCTCCCTAAACCACTGTTAGAAAAAAGTCTTTAGTTCGGACAGAATACAATTTAAGAGCTCCTTGAATGAATTACGAATAAAGATATATTCTAGTCGGCAGAATAAATGTTACTTATTCCACTGTGGAATGTGATTCACAGATTCTAATCTTTTGGGTGGTCCTTTCGACCGTACTGTTCATATTGGACTTTTATTACCAAGCCGATGTTCACATTAAAAGTGGACATGTACAGGTGATTTACTCAACTCCATGTATCCACCGTGCGGCGCACCTATGAAGGTTATCAGACGTCTGTTTACCATACTTGCTGGAAGCAAAGGATGTAGCTTAGCCCATTCAATATATCCAGCACCCACAATACAAGTCCGTTGGTTGCGTCGGTGAGTGGATTCGATTCTCACCGAGGTCGAACAACTTTCACACCTATTAGAAATCTGTCAGCCAAAACTTTCATATCTAATTGCACTTAAACTGCTCCAAGTCGATCAAAAATCAGAAACTGTTGCAGTTACCGTTAAGGCGATAAGATGAGGGACTACGAACACGCTCAGTTTAAGGCCAGTATTGTATGTTTCTCAAACACAACGTAACCCCGAGCGCTTACATGGTGATGGCCAGCATTATCTGTCTTTAGAGGATGTAACGTATTTGTCCCGATTTGTAACCCGTATGAGATACCATCGCCATTAGTGTACATGCTTGAAGAATGAACATACTGAACAGGTTTCGACGGTAATCACCAAAAGAGGGGAAAGGCTACGCATTTCGTTAACGTTTTCTTCCTTATCATCTAATTATAACGCACACATGAAAAGCTGCTTGAGTCTCGCAACCAGGAATGAACTTATCCGCAACTTGTTAATCTAAACTATTTTTCCAAGGCAGAGGTTCACGAAATTAGTAAATAAGGTAACAGTAAATCCATCCATTGCGAAAGAAAGACCAGTCGGATGAAAGCTACCAAACGGTGACTAAAATGGAAGGCAAAGATTCAAAATTACAATAAGAAAACCTTTCAGCTCACGAAGTTTTCCGTCTTTCTCCGACCGAAGGTTAATCGTACAGAAATACGAGTACTGAAGTGAAGGTGCATGGGATCGAGAATCACCAACACAAAGGATTAGTTAGTTATGAAGAGTTACGAATTGGGATTTCTAAATGCATCATCTAACGCGAATCCGAGTAATACATTTATTCAGTTGTTATAGTGATTGTCCATCTGTTTTCCTCAGCTTCTCCTCCATTTTCAAAGGGTTTTATAGTTGCGATTGAAAAAATATTGGGAAAAGTTAACACTTAACTGCAGGAAAAGTGGTAGTTTTTTTGTCTGACCAGTGTCACGCTTTCTTAGAAACTTTCTGTCGAAGCTCAGCTGCGAGATGACCACGTGCCGTTGCTATAAACAAATGAAAACAAAGCGTTGTTTTTTATTGCCACTGGAATTTCATACCGTCTAAATCACACGCTGATGATTTACGATACGATCACTGGATTTTGCTTGTGATGCATAAATAGCGATCAGCAAAATACTCAGGAGGATCTCAAGATCTTGATTTAACTGTCGAAGTATTGCAATTCTTTATGGCTCTTTCTTGCAACTAAGACAAAGATTACGATTCAAGCAATTATTGGTGAATTTTCCGGGTCGGGTGTTGAACAGATCAGAAGATCAGAGAGAAGGAGATAACCTTTAACTCTGATCAATTCAGTTTATGGTCAAGATAGTTGACATTAGTTTATAAAATAGGGAAATCGCAAATGCGTCTGCGCTTGCAACCGCAGGGGCGCAAACACGAATCGAGCTGGACGGAACACTAGCACGTGGGACAGACTGGAACCATTCCTCGTTCAACCAACTAACTACCCAAATCCGAAGCAAGGATTCCAATTGCATAATCAATTGATAAAGCAATGGATCACTTCACTTAAATAAAAGTGGTTAATTTTACTTTCAAGCATTTTAAATTCACTTCCCGTTGTTTTTGCCTAAAACCTCAAGTTGGTGCTAATTTGTGAAATTCCGGCACAAAATTAACACACCACTTTACTTACTGCTGCACACTGCAAACTTTCAAACCTACCGCATTCGGTTTCCAGCTGGCTTTATCTGACGTTATTCACTTGTTCACTCTGTTAAGCATCTACCCGCTGCCCTGTCATCGTCCGCTGACTAGGGACAGAGAGACCAATAGTTTTGTGGCAGTTAGGTTTTCCGTGTAACACCCTCCCCTAATACCTCTTCGCATATTTCTTTTTCAAATCGAATTGGAAATTGTGCGTTCTCAACTTCTGTATCAATCAGCACAACCTGTGAAGTCTTAAATCGTTAAATTTATATGTAAATTCCCTACGACCCGGAGGATTACAGACCAGAAAATGGATCACCTACCATCTAAAGGAATGTATCCTTGTCGCCAAAAATATCGGTCCTTAACCCAAACAAAAAACGCACCCCGGCTCGATGGATTTGTACCATCAATTTGGGACATTTAAACCTAGCTAAACTCAGTTTTACTTATGATTAACTTAGTTTGCCGTACTGAGTATAAAACGTGAGATTTGTTATGATAGTCAAATCTATTCAAATTCCTAAGGGATTGCCAAAGAGAGAAAACCAAGGGCATTTCATGCTGACAACCTCCGATTTTTATATGGAACTTCGCATTCTGGACTGGGTGTAGTGAGCAACGGTAGTCAACGGCTTGTCATGCCATACAAGCTCATTACTACTGTCGCGACAGCTCAACGAGCACATATTTTGGACGATGAACTTTATTGCCCTTCTGTCTACCAAGTTAATGCCATCGAAGACTGCGAGCGTTGAACACGTGTATCTCTGGGTCGACCAACGGAAGTCAGTTAGGTAAACCAGTGAATCACTACATGTATTATTCCAGCTAGACTGTCGACTGTTTTGAATAAGGCTCGGTACGATGAGACGAAGGATCTAGTACAGCAGAGGCTGATGGACTTCTGTAACTCCGTTTTGTAGGAAACTTTGCACCAGCTGGTATTCCTAGACTGTATCCTAATGGTCAAGTTCATCCAGAACTGCCTAGCGGACACAATTTGTCACTGCTGAATCAAACTCCTGAAGCGATCCTGCAAACTGTCGACCCATCTTATAGGAAGTCTATATTGATGGCTGTGCAAAGCCTTTACCATGATCATGACCGACTAGATGCAGTTATTATCCAATGAATGGCGGTTTAAAGCAAACAGTAGTAATTTAATCTGCACTAAAGCATCTTGATTTATGGGCAATATTTGGCCATTTTCGAGGAACGTTTTCGGCACATATCGGTGTTATTTATTTGAATACCGCTTTTCGAAACTTACTGCAGTAGTTTTAATTGATACCCTTAATTTCTTTTCCAGCGAGAAAGAATAATCGATAAACATCATATCTGAGTTATTTGTCCATTAATTTGGCCCCACCGGATCCTACAAAATACATGATTACGAACTGTAAGCCATTTCACTTGGGGATTAATTAGGGCAACTTCTTTGACGAGGTTTGAAACCTGCTTTTAATTTTTTTACTGGCCATGAATATCCGACTTGGCTTTTGCTACTACTACTACTTCTACTAGGTAAACAGTTCATAGGTTTTGGTGATATTATGACGAAGCTTTTCAACTGACTTCATTCTCTTCCTATTACGTTTTGTGCAACAACAAAGACCCAGTACTTAAGTAAGGAAGGCGAACAGCCAGTTCTGACCTTTCCGACCAACAAAACTTTCAAAACCTATCACTCAAATTTTGTTACAGATGCTGCACATAAATAAAGGTGGACAAGAAACGCCATGTCCTCTATGCCCGGTCAGATCACGTGGATCAGAAACACAAATGAGTGATTGTTCTAATGGTGTGCGCTGTTTTCTTGCAGCTGCTATTATTCTGTTCCAGACCAGAGTATTGATTAAATTTTAGATGGGATACTTAGAGTAAAATCCTAATCGCCAACAAATTAGCCAAAATTAGTGATATACATACTGCGGTGACATTTTCAACAGCAAACCTAAGTACCATTGCAAATACAATTGTATTCCACATAGAGCAATGGGACTAACAGAAATTTACCAAACATTGTACGATAATTGTGTAGCTACAGGTGAAATCCAGTGTTGGAGTCCAGCAGCCTGGTCCAAATGGAGCTTCGTCGATGTAGATTTTGGTTCCCTCACTGAATTTAGTTGAAGCTATTCAGTCCTAAAGTCCCGCTCATTCGTTCCTCTTAAGGACACAAATAGGCTTATGATAGGCTCCTGAGAAGACAATGGACAATTAAATATTCCTTGAAGCATTCTCTTATAGTTATTTCTACCCCCACTTCAACTCAAATTTTCTCAATCATACTAGCGATGTAGAAATATGCGTCCAAAGGATTTCAACCTAAGATAGATTCATGGGAATTTTAAATGGATAAATCAAAAGTTGAAAGTGGCCAATTAACCAAGGATTGTTCTGTTCACGTCACTTGGTTCTAACACGTAATCAGCGATTTTGAACATTAGTCTGTCTTGCAGCTCAGGCTGGGGGTTTTCAGTTTTGTGATCATTGAGCTTTTCGTTTAGATGGCAAGCGGTTCATCACCAGCTGAGATAACATCATCAGTGCCCTAGGCAATGACCTCGCTGCTCAATTTTACTTACAGTCATGCTATCCTACATTTGAAATTGGCCCCAGACTAGGTCTCCTTGGAAAGCTTCAATCGCTTTGACTGTGAGCTATTAATTTTAGTTATTCACATAGCACCAACAATTTTAGCAGCATTACTCATTTTGGCAGTGCTGCTACTTCCGGTAATGTGGTTTATGAGATGCCCATTACCTTATATTAATGTTAGATATGGCGATTTTGAAATGGTTTGCTTGCTTCAGATTCCAATGGTTTCACACAATCCATTGCATTTAAATCTTGTTCTTCAGTAAATTGAATATTTCTCGACTTTCCAATAAGTATATAATGTTTCCTTGTGTAAAAAATGCATCTGAGATGGCTGCGAGGTTGTGCAAACCACAAGCCATCACAGTCGCCAACAAACACACCGAAACTAGAAGACGCGTTCCGAAACTCAATGAAAACTCAACACGGACGACCGAATAAATGCTATGCAGAAGGAAAAGTGTGAAGACTGCAACAAATGCTACATGGATTAAACTCGATGCACAGATGCATGAACACATACTTGCCGCAAGCAGACATGACCCTCTTCCACTAGCATCTGTTCAGGAGGATCAGGAAGGGCAAACATTCAATATGGACGCGGTTTACATGGTGGACCAAGCAAACACAAGACATTCCAGACAGTTTCTGGAAACTTGATACTCACTGACACTTTCCACCAACGGGCAATAAGTGGATCGTTTGCGACCTAAACGGCAGGCCCAGTGCTCACAAAACTTTGAAAAATTACTTCACTCTAGGCACAGATGTTGTTCAAAACAGAGAAAACTTTAGTATGTTGGTCATACCATCTCATAAAATTCCCGTAATGATAGATAATTCGCAGGTTATTAGCAATGAAAGATCCAAAACCGTTTTTCTTATTTCAACCCGAGAAAGCTACAAAATTACTCGCTACGTATATCACACTTTCAATCAGGATCACCACTTCATGCTTCGATACAGTACTTCGGTTTCCGTTGAAATTTATGTCATTTTGACCAGTTTTCGTTAATAGAACCAGTCTTCTGCATCAAGTTACTTTCAGAAAATGCGATTGCGCGTTGATTTCCCACTGCAGATCCGGACATTCAAAGAGATCTTTAGGCCTCTTAAGGGAGTTCCGAATCCAGGCTATCCGAATTCATGCTTCAATTTTCGTAACAGTGGGTCGGTGATAGAAAAGGAAATTGAGTCACAGATACACTGACTGTGCCTGGTGTTTGCTTTCCTGGCGTTTGTATTACTCATCCAAGCGCCATGAGCTGCGGTTACCCTGATGCGCAAATCTTCATAGCCAGTTTCCATTCTCATCTGGTTTTGTCCGCGTTGGAAATGAGATTGGTGGCAGAAGCATGAGCAGATTATTAGATTCCATTGTCTTCATTGTTTAATTGCATTTGTGAATCCAATTTTTTTAGCCTGAGACACTAGGAAGCTGCTTATACTTACCTAGTAAATTAATGCAAAGGTCAGAGTCGGCAACCGGTGAACAGAATGGTGCTTAAGCATTTTAGCTCATGCAATACCCAGACTGTTTGGTCCCCTTAGTAATAAAACGGTGTCGTTGAAACTGTCTTAAAGCGTACGAAAGTACTGTGGCTAGTTAAGTTAAGGCAAATCATGTGATCTACACGAAGGGCCCATATCACTACCTCGCTCATTAAAGTTAATAATTTCTATTGAAACAAATCGATTTTCAAGAAAACAAATCAGACGGATAATTGTCTTCGGAGTCCTAAATTTGCTATTACAATATACAACACACCGTATCAAGAATGACCCTCTCTTCAGACCATATAATTATACATATCTGTTAATACATATACCTCTTTATTTCTTCTTGTATTGCACCTTACAAAACCTGCCACCATTCCCCGGTTAAATGATGATAGCTAACTATTCACTGGTTGAATGTCAATCGGCAAGGTTCTTTCATTATCTTAACCTGCCGAAGCTTACTGTCTTCCTTCGGCTGACAAATGCACATAATGTTCTAATCACCCTCAGCAGTGCATGCCGGCATTTTGACACCAGGATCACTAGAAAACACAAAAATATGGCTATATTCCGGAGCTTGCGATTGGGCCGTTTATCGGACGACATCACTGCTGTACTTGTTTAAAGTTGCGCAGCCACACGTCCTAATTTAAATCATGCTTGACGTATTGTTGTGTTTTGCTGCACCAAAGCCACTGTAGCCTGCTTTCGGAACACCCTTGGTTTGTAAATATATGCTTGTTGCGCGAGAGTTTTGTGCATTCCGTCGGCTATAGTAGGGCGTCATTGCGTCATTCTGTGACGTGTCAACTAAGCTAGCTCTGCCTGCCTTGGAATATCACTTCGTTGCCTATAACAGTGAATAAGTTAGAGTTAAAGTAAACTTTGAGGATTTTGCTTTTAACTGAGGATAATTCCGTCAGCACTGAACACATGGTACAATCATTGAGCGCATGTGCCCAAAGTGTTGACAACTGAGTTTAGAGCTGAATTGCTCGATGGCTTTGTATGAATTTGCGCTCACACGACAACAGTTAATCATTATTAGTGCATCAACAGCAGCAAGCGGCGTTGTCATTTTGACTTAAATTATCGTTTCATAATCTCGAGGTTAGTCTCAGAAGAAATGCTGGTGCCATGATGCGCAGAGGGATCCAGTAGTCTCCACGTCCCGCTGGCTCATCTTGACAGTTGAAGGAATTCTAGTCGATTTTCTGAGATCAAATACCTCTATTTATATCGAGCATCAGGTTATCAGTAAGTACAACCTTCACGTCCGCCAAACAACCTACAAATTATTTGAGTAGACGGTGTCTTACTTCTTTGTCCATGCTGTTTGTTCCATCTCAGAAAAATACGCCTCTCTCTTTGGCATTTCATCCGCCACACAGTTGCGTGCACTCCATCAGTGCGTCTGCTCTGGGATACAGTAAACTGTAAAAAAACTGCATAATCAACAGTCAGATAAACTACACAGAAGCCAAAGTATTTTGGGAGCATAATGCCACTACCTAAAATATATAGCCATATCGGCTAAGGTTTTCAAATATCTTACTATAAATACTCGGGACAGTTCAGTGATCCGTTTTCATATCTTTCCTCCTTGTGATCACCTGGTCATCTTCAGCCAGTTTCAGTCATTGTGTCACAAATACAGCTTATTCCAAGGCAGTTGATCCAGATGGCGAGTGATGCGTATCCTGACTGCCTTAACCTATTCAAATACAGAGCTTATTCGACTGACTGATGCCTGTGACTGAATTTCCTAAGCCAAAACCACAGCTGCTAGTAGATTATTCCAATCATATCTTAGCCATAATAAGCAAACACCAGTGTGTGAATAGCGACAGATTTCGGATATTTTCCTTCCTCAACGGTCACGTTTCTAAGCAATAGAGCAGAGTCATCAGAACTAGCACAACAAAAGCTCAATCTTTAATCAGTAATCTGATGTCGCTTGGACATCAGCGATTATTTAATATCGGAAGCCAATCGGTTCTCCAGCATAGTCAAACTCAATTCGTTCGGTGTTCAACTTGGTTTGATTTAACCATCCGAATTAGAGGACTTACTTTGACCAACGGCTGTTCTTCAAGGTAATCTTTGGGTTCTGGTTCAGTGCAGTACTGCACCAGTATATAATACCTGTGAGGGGCATAAAGCATCATATCCTTGAGTGGATTGATAAATATTTGCAGTATAGTCTGCAAATTCTAAGTCAGACAGTTGTTTGTCTGGGAAAACTTCTAGGAAACCTGTCTCTTATATGAATGTGGATATCTCTGTCTTTATTTCCACCACAAGGCTGGAAAGTAGGGTAAAATGGGTACCCTTAACGAATCCCACTTCTTTTGACAACTCCGGTCGAAGATCAATAGTAAACACGGAATCACCTTTAGTTGTTCGTGCTTGGGGACTGCATAAGATGAATGAATTCCCCTCATACACCATTCACTCAAAGAAAGCACCACAGAATTAAGCGGTTGACGTGGTCGAATGGTGCTTTCCAACCAAGAAAGACGGCCATTGATGGCCTAGAGAAAATACGTTCATGTTCCAAACCTTTGACACCGAGTAAAGGATTGGTTAATACTGATCTTTCTGAGCAAAAAACGGCTTGATTCACGCGTTTATCTGCTCCGTAAGCACAACGATTTGTTGTCAAATTGAACAAATAGACGGGCAAGTTTCACACATTCTGTACGTCCCGTAGATGAGGAAAGCAAACGGGTTCCTTGGAATCCCAGCTATCAGGCAAGTCTCAGTTGACTTGGGTGGGCATGATTGTTTGCGTATGCATAGCAGCAGTAGACCTGTCCCGTAAACGCACCAGGTTAGCCAAACCAAATGGCTATCTCGATGTCAACTAATATTTACCCCAGGCGGCCGCAACCAAGTCTTTGTAGGAAGATTCGGCAAAGTAACGAAAAATAACTTTGAACAAAGTTTAGAAAGCGTTCCTGAGGTGAACGCTTTTGGTTGCTAAGACTAAGGGAGGAAATTCGGAACACCTAGTATAACGTGAGCACCTTTTTACACAAAAATCCATGTGAACTTCGATGGTCACTTTGTTGTAAAAGGACAAACGAGAGGAGGCATCTGCATTGATATAGTCCCTTAAATAGTCAGATGATTCAAACTCCAGGCAGACAAAAACAGAATTTTGTTTATTAGTCAAAAACATAAGAGTTATTCGCGGTAAGCCAAAACTCTAATAATTGTCCAACTGCTTCACAATGCTAAGTTTTGAACATTATTAGCTGAAATGGTCAATAAGCCTCTCACGGGTGCCAATTAAACATATAGTGGCAAACACTAACTGTCAAGAAAACTGAGGTGTTCACTCGAGAGAAGTCATTATTAAACAAGACATACTCCGATGATTTAGTATAGATTACAAACTTCTTCAAAGTATCATATGGTCTTAATCCTGCTAGAACGTATGAAACATTTCGCTTTGCTGATTCGCTTCTGTGCATAAGTCAACCCCTGATGACCAATCATGTGATCACCACAGAACTACTTACAAAATCAAGTGCATTTTCTGAATATCATCCTAATATCATATCTTCGTCTTATAGCCAGCGTGATATGAGAATAGATCACTTGTTCGAATCCGAACATGGTGCTTGCACAGGTGCTTTAACGGAAAAAGAAAGATTTTTCTTGATCTCGTTTGACTACTTTATAATACCCGATGATATGCAGCTTTGTTCCCAACCTTCGTTGTTGCGGCAAATTTCTCTGTCCTCAAAGTTGTTGATTTTCCTGTCAAAATTCCTCCTGATCGTTGTTCTCCGAATATGGCAATTTTCTGTCCGACGCAGGCGAACACCAAATGCGTTGGGAATCTGATTGACGCCTGAACTAACCATCTCGTTTTGGCTAGCCGGACATGTCCATGCAACTGGTCCACATACACGGAGAAGATCTTCACTCAGGTCAACTGAGGCTTGCTTACTATCTGGATATCCAGAAGACCCGCTTGTTTTTCTTGCTCTCTGAAAGTGTAGACTCGATGTGAAGTGTTTCCTGTTGAGCCCACCATTCCTGTGACAAGCTGCAGGTAATCAGCAAATAGTAATTTTGGAAACTATACTTGGCAAATTAATTCCTTTCTAATTTTCGCTTGTAAATCACAGTCTTCTTAGCCGCAGTGCTAAAGCGTCTCTTCCAGCGATAGCCCGTCTCCTTTGTTGCGTTTATTATTTCTTGAGCAATCTTCTCTGTTTGGATGCCTCCATCTAAGATAAAGAGCTGATGCAGACATATTTGCTTTCATTTTAAAACAAAAAAGGATGGCTTACTGCGAACGTCATTCATTTTTCGCTCCCCAGAGTGTTTTGCTTAATGCTTTAAAGGGTGCTTCTGAGGGTGAATCAAGCGGTTTTGGGTTCCTTGATCACCTCACGCCGGTACCTCCAATCAGTTGATAAAGCTTCTGGGTATCGTCGATAGTAGCAGTCTTCTCCGTTTTTACTTTTGAATCCACTGCTGTCTACAACTCTCAGACTCCTGGGCAGCTGAATTTTTGGGAACGGACGCACTTCATTGCGCGTGGCATCTGCGATGACGGATAGGCAAGCGTACAGCACAGCATCTGAAGTTGAAGATATATGCCGTTTTTTGAGGCCCGGATTCTGAGGTCAAGTGCACGGTATAATTAATCTGCCGAAAACTTTCGCATAGATCTTAGGTAATTGAAAGCGATATCTACGACCAATTTCGGTCAACATCCTCGGGAAACATTTGTGCAGGGAATATTTGTTTCTTACTGGTGTGATGCACGACCGGGCAAAATGAGAGCGACCACTCACAAAGGAGTGATCTAAGTTCGCATATGTGCATCACAATTATCGGCAATCTTTCACCAGTCAACAGAAAAGGTGACCACTGCAATCGATCTGAGCCTAGTGATACGAATTAGAAAGAAAGAGCCAGGTGAGTCAATTTCACTTATTTTGACAAAAGTTTGCGCTCGTCAGAAGTAGAATATAATTTGGAAAAAACTGAGTAAAGCTATCAAACAATTAACTTGAGCATTGTAGTCACCAAGAGCGACCACGACGTCTGAACTCATATTTCGAATTAATATTGAGGAATCGCAGAACTGCAATCAACAGGAGAAAAACAGAGAAAAACAGTCGTTTCAGTTGATTTCCGTTTACATGCACAGAACCCTCCAACCAAACTGCGCACAAACAATGGCTAACAGAAACTCAGACACGGTCCGCTGGTATCTGAAATATTGCTGAGGCCAGTTTGTCACGAGTAGTTATGACTACAGTAAAGAAGCAGTAGAGAAGCTCATTTTTAAAGTTCTAAGAGATCTAACTTTGATACCTCGTTGTGCAACCGAATACATTGTTTGAGTGTTAAAGGCAACCAAGTGCTACGATAGTGTGGGCTTAAATGATGCTCTTCCACTAACGCTGTTATCAGATACACCTATCAAGTCACATCCACTCACTTCACCTTGCATGGTTCTTACTTCATAAAAACAGAATTTAGTAAGACTGCTTCCAGCACAAATCTATCGGTGTTCAGACGAACGGCACCTCTCGGCTCTCAACACCGCAGAAGGGATTTATTTCCGAGAACCCCAATAGAGGCCTTCGATTTCAGTTTCTAACTGATCGATGTACTCGAGTGAATGCCTCTTTCGATTTTTCACGTAATACCTGGTCATCGTTTTCTCTCTGTATTATTTTGTTTGTTACCTGAAGTAACATTCATCTGTCGGCTCAAGGTCTATTGAAGTGAACAAGCGGAAAGGAGGACAAAATTATCATTTTGGTACAAGGCTCGTAAGATTTAAATTCGATGGATCCTCCCACCTTTGATAGAGTCCCAAGATGTTTCATTCTTGTTTCAACCTAAAGACTTGTTGTTTCTTAGACCAATTCTCTCATTCTTTGCTGGTTAGAGAGGCTTAACCGTTAGTTACAAAATAAATTGTTATGCATGATTTCGGCAAATTCCTCCCTTTATTTATTCAGATTGAAAGCAAGGATTCGGTGGCAAAGTCGGACGTTTTTCTTGACTGTTGGCCAAAGCCCAAAGGACAAAAACAAAAAAAAACAGTGCGGCAGATGAATTATATAGAAGGAAAGTGTGAATGGCTGAATGCCAGCGTAAGTTACTTCCCTGTCACAGAATCCTATACTATACAGTGTGTGTCTGGTACGAAAATACAAATTTTATGACAGTAATTCTTCGCAATGAGTGGCAGCATGATCGTGGCTGTCGGCCCAGGTTCTGTTAGTTCACTTCACGTCAGAGGAAGTTAATTTGGGTCTTCCGTGCTTGTGTAGAAGTATGATCAACGTTTGATATTAGTCTTTGGTGTTTGTTTCAAGTGTATTTGATAGCTTTCATGAGTGTATATTACTGTTCTATGGTCCAGATGGCACGAAACGAGCGTCCTCAGTCAGAATGAATACGTTCAGGCACTCCAAATACTAGGAATAGATGAAAAACACCCACTGATGTCAAAAGATGCTACGTAGTAGCAAGCGGGGGCATAGTAGAACTGTGAATATTCGTTTAAAACTATGATGAAAGGCCGATTGCATTTTGACCAGAGTAATGTGCCTTTGAATCTGAACTTCAGTCATTCAAAAATGCACTTGCTTTAATCAAGAATTAAGCTAGTTTACAGGTGAATGATTTGTGTCCCGCACATACAGCGCTGCTGCAAAGGAGTCCATGACTTCCTCTATTAAGAAAGAAAAGGTTTTTTAGCTTATGAATTGTGCGGTCCGAACAATTTCAGGATGGTACAGTGAATCATGAGAACTTTTCAACACAACTCCTCATAAAGTGGAGGCAAAGACCCAGTGAGTCGAGGCATAGCCTACCGAATTGGTTTTCTTGATTCGGTGGAATATGGCAGTGGCAGGCAGACAAACCAACTCACCACCTTTGGACCTTGCCATTTTTACCTTCTTATTCTGTTTTCTGACACACATGAATGCAATGGATCGCTGAACAGTAATTGGCTTGGAATGCGCGCTGAGAAGATAGCGTTGCCATTTACGGATTTTCATGAAATAACTCACCATGTGATGTGATTGTTCAACTGACCATTTACGGATTTCTCTCACGAAATTAGCAGTCTCATTCCCAACCGCGGGTAGACACTGTTTGCCCGGAGCCAACGTAAGTGAAGAGCATCACCGTTCTGACTCAGCGAAACAAATATGGTAATATAGTATACATCGGTTTTAACAAACAGTGGGACATTGTAATCCATCGTCAAGGCCGTCACCGTTTGGAATCGTTAACCACCTATGGTAATAGTGGAAGAAGCGGCAAATTTCATTTCGAACCAGCAGATAAGTTTTCATAGAAAAGGAGGAAATATGGCGGGAATGATGGGCAGATATACCCCCTACCTGTATTACTGACTTCATGTCGGCAGGCTGCATCTATTTAGGGCCTCGTTTCAAAATGTGTGTTGTTATGTGATGGCTTAAGATTTGAACTTCATTGGGATTCGTGAACGATTTCGCATCATTTCGTGTTTAGTCGCATTTGTCTGTCAAAATGAGAATGCATTTTGAAATGTTGTGACAATCTGATCGACCACATGACCCAAAGAGCTACAAAAGAATGTCTGCAATGTCACTTGGCAGATGCTTAACCAAGTAATCTCCATTTCTTCCAATTTGGGAGTTCATTTTAGCTAGCTACTCAACTGAAATTTGACTGGACGAATAACTGATCAAAATAAAAGCGATTTCATTCAATCAATCAGCGCTGCCTTCCATAATGGTTCATGTTAAAACCAGAGTCATTAGTTGGGAACCCTTATCGTCCTCCTGCTTAGTGACGGAGATCCCTAGCAGTATTCGTCTAAAAACCTCAATGAACAGAACAGATAGTTAATTCCATACTACATCGGTAGTCGGGAAGATAAACAAGATGGTGCTACCCATTGCTTCGGGCAGGGTGAGCATTGATATGCACCTACTCCGAGATTCCGTGGTGGCTAAACACACCTATACACTGTGGTAAGAATTTTGAGTCAAAAGCTTTTGTTAGAATTTCTAAAGTAAAATCCTTTCTGCATTGTGGGCAGCTACAAAGTATAAGTAGCCGGAATGCCTCTAGTCTCTTTTCTAAAGAGAACCTTTCTAATTACCATTCTTCCGATGTAGGGACCCCACAAGTTTCCATAAAGAATTGTGGCTCGATGAATTTATCTGATGGTAATTTAAATAGAAGGAGACAAAGTAATTTGTAAGTACCATATAAACCTGAGTGTTCTTTTGACTTGGGTGCCTTCAATGTCTGTACACTCACTCAAATAAGGCAACCAGCTGCCCTAGCTAGAAATCTTGAAACTTTTAAGATATATGTATGCTGTGTCGCCCAAACGCCCAAAGAGGGTTTTAATTACACGATTACTTTTTGTAGTCTAGATGAAACCCCATTCTTTTGCTTCACTCTTCGCGTGTCCCAGGGATCCGTTTTCGATTTTTTTTTGAACTAGCTCCAGTTGAGGTCGCCCTGAGCATGACAGCGAAACACCTACTGTTGGATTGAATCCCAATCAACAGTCGTTTGTCTGCAGTCCGTTTTGGTGCTTCTGCGCATGTGAATAACAGTTGACTGAAGCTTCATTGTGTGCTGGTCTTATCTGATCGTAGCTCCGGTAAGGTCAAAGATGACCCAACGGGAATCACCTCGGTCATGTCTAAGTGTGCGTTTAACATTTGCTGCTTGCTGATTTCATTGCCTCAGTTGGCTACTTAGCGGAGACGCGACGGCACATTAGAGGTCAGCCTTCTGTCCCAGCAGATCACACTGACTGCGGGGATTTTCTCACCCAAACTTGTTCTGACTCAAGCTGTATTTGGTTTACACTATTTTTTGTCATAAAAGCTACGTTTGCTAACCTGGTGCCCTCCTTCATCCTCACAGCGTTGGATTCAGATCGTTTACATGGCCATCTGTCAAAGGTGTCCTAGATCAACGGAGAATTGTTGGCCATTCTGGTCCACACCTGTGGACTCGGACTATGCTTTGATCCGAATCCGCTTTTGGTTGAGTTTAGTATGTGGTCACACCGACGCAAAAACTATCTACAAATGATTCTAGAAAATAACCGTCTACTCCATGGTCGATTGGAGCTCTCACTGTGATTTTCGTCTCAGCAAAACGCCCGAGATCGGTACGCACATTGAGAGCACACCAAAGAAGCCCTCCAATCAGCGGCAACTGCTACAGAGGACTTCTTGCCCCAAACCTCAAGAACTGCAGATATTCTCGATTCCAGTTTGCTTTATGAGATGTTCACAATTTCGACCAACCGCATGTAACATTAAATGAAATGCGCAGACCCCTGAGACGCTAACTGACCCTAACCACGAAAAATGAACCTGTGCACTGGTGGATAGAGAAATGTTGGGAACCGATGAAGACTGCGGACACCGCAAATAGTCTCAAGTTTTACCGACTGACTGGAAAGAGTGGACCACGGAAGCCGGTCTTTAGCGAGGTGATTAAGGGATCTGAATGCACACTGATCCACTATCAGGAGCACTGGAAAGAAAGCTTTAGGGAGCAGTTTAGTTATCCCGCGACTACAGTGGGCCTTCTACTTCAGCCGGCATGTGAACCGATGCAGGTGGATACCAATTCCTCTTCCAAAATGGAAGTGATTACGAAGACGGTTTTCTGAATGGCATAAGGCAGTCAGGCCAGATTAACTGTCGCCATCCTGCTTCAAGATGATTTACATGGGAGGTGGTAAAACGTAATGTAAAAACTACAGAAGAATTAGCTTATTGAGCACTGCATCCAAATTCTCAAGGGGACTACATTCGTCGGTTACTTAATAAATGTGAAATTGTATGTGTAGGGACTAAGCACATTTCCATCCAGGTCGGGGCTGTATTGACCAAACCTTCAGTTTGCGACACATTTTAGAACATAGGCCCATACTCCGTAGACCGACTATATCGGTCTTTCTCGATTTAAAAGCAATGTTCGATTAACCCGGTCATGTAGTTCGTTGTGGTGGCCTCTCGAGTGTGCCCGAGAGAATCATTACACTCATCTAACCTCTCTGTGCTAACTGCCGAAACCCTGATCGGGCTCGTGGTGACGTTTCTCCAGATTTCCCAACCAGCAGTAGTTTTCGTCAAGGGAATCAGCTTTACCTTTTCTTTTCAGTTTTGTTGCTGAGATGATTATGGAGATAACCCTGCCCTCGTGTAGCAGTAGTGGTATCGATATTTATTCAAAGTGGAAGTTGTCTGCCTTGGAATATGCGGATAAAGTTGTGCTACTGAGTCAGCATAAAAGTAAGTTACAGGTTTTCTAGATCGTCTGAACAATAGTGTAGGTATTTTCTTCTCAGTAGTATGTTTCGCGTACGGAATGATGAAGAAATTTCCCCGGAAGACCACGACCGGTTTCGCGGTTATTGCCGCTGTTCATGTATGCGTACCCGGTATTATTCTGTTTAACCATCCCTATGCTAGTGCGCTGTTCTGCGATGTTTTCTTAGTTTCTTACTAGAATCTCATTTGAATTGTTTGGTACGTGAATGGATGATACGTCCATTTAAGAATCACATGGTGATTCGTCGGAGAATTTTTGCCGATCAGGCCAGGCTAACCTTCATAAGGGGAACACAAGGCCCAATAGCATCGAGTTTTCTTATCAGTAGATTGTTTCGCATAGGGAAGGATGAACAAAATTTCTCCGGACCGAAGAAAATCCCCCCAGACGGATCACCATGAGATTCTTAATTGGACTTATCATCCAGTCAAGTTCCTTAAGATTCAAATGAGATTCTAGTGAATAATGTAGGTATTTTTGGGGAGTATTTCACACCTTCGAATTGTAAAATGCTGTTTCAGAACTTGTTTGGCTCAAAGCGGAGCCACTTTCTTACAGAGGAACAACAGGATGAGGTGGATAGATTTAGTTACTTGGACAGCTGTCTCACCTGGTAGTCATAAATTAGATTAATTTTCCTCACGCTTTCAGAAAGCCTGATTGGCATTTGCTAATTAGAGTCATGTATGACATCGGTTTGACACCCGGTTATTGATCAAAGGTCGAGTAAACGCAGCAGCAGTGAAACCGGAATTGCTCTACGGCTCCAAATCATGGCCGTTGAGGGCAGATGTGGGGGACTTTTGGTGTTCGAACACCGCTGTTTTCGTAAAATTTCGTTGGGGAATTTTGGGATTAGCTCAGAGGTTAGGTGCACGCTACTGAGTTCTAAAGTTCATCCGACAGAACAGGCAGTGGAACAGAATAGATTAGTTGGACCTTTTTCTGCACCACCAATGACCGACTGCCTCCTTGTACACCGTTCTACGAGGCAGGTAATGGTTGTAAAATGGCTCGGGATGATCAGTCAGGCATAGGGAAAAGTATAAAAATTTAGCCAGTGGACTGGTTTGTTGGGTCTGTGAGCTTCCACAAAGCAGCAAATAGTGACAGTAAGTTACACCATCCAGTCCCACAGTCAGTGGCACTCATGCATTAGAAACTTTTCTGCTTCCGCATGGTTCTTCAAACTGCTGTTTCCAGGCGGTCTTTTGTTATTCTCCGGTCTTTTTTCCTGTTTGAAAATATGGTACTGCGAGGTAACGGCCACAAGCAGATCATGGTGATGCGTGGTTAACTGTTGTGCAAACTGAAAGTGACCTCGTATTTACCAACGGTTATTAGAAAGAACTGGATTTGTTGCTCCTGGTCAAGCCTGTCTAACCCGCAAACCACTGTAGCTTGATCTTAGGCAAAAATACCTTTCAGTTTCTTTTATTTTTGACTTCGCTTCATGATGCTTCGCCTCCAAAGGATTTTGATGGAACAGGAAAAGATTTCCGACGTGTATTGTCTCATGTGTTTGACGATGTAGAGCTGGTAAGAAGCATTTTTCACAACCAGAGTTATATAAACTGCGTAGCGGAAGACGTTTTCCCACGGTCTCCTACGTGAATCCTTCCATATGACTAGGGCTTTAGCCCGCTGCAGAGCATTAGAAGTTTTAGGTGGCGATATATCCCCTCACCAATTAAGAATTCATCAGCGGCAGAATGTCTGGGAGACTTTGAGGTGATAGACTTGCACCTTGGGGGGAAGGCTAGGGAATAGAAGAGGCCAAAGGAGAGTGGCTGAAAAGGGTTAGAGCAGCAAGAACGGACAAAATTTCCCTCCAAAAGGCACCGTAGATGTGTCATAGATTCCCAGAAAGTCATAATTCAACAAAACGTCGGAACATAAGTTCCGCATTACGGGGCAGTTTGGAACACCTATGGGCCGTAGTCCTGAAGCCAGTGATTATCCATGGCATAGATTTCGTTCCCAAAATGGTTTTTTCATCACGCGGGTAATCGGGCTATCAACATTTTGGAGTCACTTAACGGTCGACGCCTAAAATATTAATTTGATCCAGACGTTAGAATATTAGTCAACGTTCTGGATAATTAGACAACAGCACCGGCTGTTACAGTTGAGGATATGAGTGGAATAAGGGTCGATGTTATTGATCATGTGCTTATTTTTAGCTTGTATAGAATTTCAAAATATCCTATTTTTGACACCTTCAAGCGGCTATAAGGTGGGTATTAGTACTAGAAGTGTTTGGGATAACTAGAAAGAAGGGCGCGCTTATTTGACGAGGCAAGCGTGATTAGTTTGTATTTCTTAGTGTACAGCGAAAATGACTGCATACAGATTATGTTTTGATGAGTAAGAATGGCTTACAACACCTTAAGAGAGCGACCACTGGTTAACCTCATCCAGTGACTCAAAATATCATAGACAGCTACAAAACTTGAAGTTAGTTACTCCAGTAGTAGTGTTCGGAATTCATATGTTTGTCTGGCATCAAAATCGTCCTTAGTTTCTTCAACGGATACCAAGTGCAAATTGTGCCGCTTTGCCAACTGTTTTACTTTCTGAATGAACTTTCGATATTCCGCTCACAGTCTCACATATAACATTTGATGGGACCTGTCTTTAGATTTTCTTTCACTCCGAGACGTGTTTACAAACGAACAGTGACTAAGAATGAGGGAGCAGAGGATAGTCTATGGTACTGCCAACCGAGCAAGTTGTTACGCACAATTTTGACAACTAACATCAACCCGTTGCTCCTAACGAAGAACAGGAAGTCACAGGCTTCCCTTGGCCGATGACAAACAGGTTCGTAAAATGAATATTGATGGAATGAGTAAAAATATGAAAACCAGTGTGATGCAGGCTCTGCTGAGGCATTTGAATTTTGTCTGAGCCCCACCTTTTGACCTGTCAAACATGGTTGGATTTTCGCGTTAAGAAAACTGCTATGCCTAACTCAATGAGTTGCAGAAATAAGCAAGCCACTTAAAAGCAATGCGCCTTCGAGATGGACTTGATCGTAAACATTTCGACATACTGCTAAACAGATATGCTGGAATTTTGTGTGTGATAAAACAACGCTGTAGTATCCATTGGATCTTTTTGACCGAATATGTTTCGTTGACAAATTTAGAAACGACATATGTGGAAATAATGTGTTCCCACATTGTTTCTGTGCACAAAATATGTCACTCAGGACAACCTAGCATACTTGGTTTAAATTTATCTTCTTATTATGTCCGATTAGTTGGCGACACGACTGAAATTTCCATATAACCTCGAAATAAATCCGTATAACTGATGTTCGGAAATAATTAATAAACAGTGTACACATTAAGAAAGAATTTCAATAAAATACTGCGGAATTGGACCCAATGTTGGTCGTCAAAATAGTTACATCCATTACAAATCTCATATATGACTTCGTCATCCTTACTTTTAATGCAGGTCATTACATTTGGCAGATGCCTGGTACGATCGGTTGATCGCTTCGGCTGAAGAATTCGTTTTCTGGTGTCAGTTTTCAGTCGAGTAAAACAGAATGCAAAGTTCGAATAGGTTTTAACGACTAAATCACAGGCTGGTACTATATTAGGATGAATATATATTACCCTTTTCAGTTGAAACTGTGGCATGACTACAAGCCTAAATAAGGCTTCTTGTGGGATAGTTAATCAAAATTTGTCTTATTACGTTTTGCAAAGAAGCATTTTTCTGCCGAATGTAAATGCTACCTTTTTACAGGCATATCAAAGATAAACAAGGTTCATCAACGGATTTTTCATAAAACTTCCCGCTCATTCAAACTTCTGTTGAGCATTTTAGCCAAGTAGAACACTGAACTCAAGAGACAATAGAAAACTTCCGTCATTCAGAATCTACCATTATTGACTCATTCGTTATTGTGGGCAGTATAAACAGGCTTGAAATCAGATATCAATATGCCGAACTCAATTCTTTCAAGATTCAAAGTTTTGAAGTGACCTGTGAAAAAGTAACGAAGACTGACAGGGCCGTAAACTGGGTTCAGTTTGCTGCATTTTATCTAACTAAAAATTCGACTATGTTATCGGGCCACCTATTCATAAATGCATGTGCGTTAATATCTAACAGGAAATAGTATTGCAAAGTTAGAAGATTGATGCCCGTAAGGTGAATCCATAAACCTGATAAACATCCACTTATAATATGACTTTTCGAAACAGAAGCATACTCTAATTTTCCAAGGACAGGTTTAGGCAGGAGAAACTGGGATTCATCAAATTACTGGTCTTGCAGCATTAAGTTTCACCCCTGCACAAGCTTATCACGTTTTTTTAGAAGCCGTTTAATATAAGGTTGGACTTGAAATATTCAAACTCCGAGATAAATGAAGAGTATGAGGTGTATCTTACAAAAACCTTCAGAGTCATCAGAAGTTAATCTAAAACCCTAAGGAAACTTGAAACTAAAAAAGCCTGTGCTACAAAGCAGAGAAAAATAAGTCGCTCTGTTAGTCTTTTTAAAGGTGTTCTTATTTACAATCACATTTGCCCTAACTCAGATCTCACCTTATGCCGGAAGCAAATGGCGATCACATCACGCATCATTCATAAGGATAGCCTTACTTACAGCTTACCAGTTGCGTCTATACGTGCACAGATAAGATAGAATGATACTCGGCTCAAACACAGGCGAATCAAATCTCGAAATGGTCGTGCAATTAGCTGGCCCAATCAGACCTTACTCGATAGTATTTTGCAAAGAATCAAGAATCTTCTAGTTCATCCTGTATAATCACTGACATTGAATTACACAAATGAAACACAATTCATAAGCAAGCTGAGGAATTCAGAGCCCCTCGCGGTTCTTTTTGCCAAAATGCAGCTGTTGAAAGTCATGTCTAACGTTAGTCAGATCACCTCAAGCTTATAGGCAAGTTTTCCATAAATTTTGTCCTTCAACCAATGTAACTGTCACCTTTTTTCCGAATTTGCTTTTCCCTGGTTTCATCATCTGCATGAAAGTGACCCAATGGAAGCCAAAATTAGTGATATAATACTGAAAGACCAAGGAAAGCATCCCTGTTGTCTAGCAAATTATTTAAAGACGAAAAGGGTTAAATCAAAGCAGGTGCGTATCGTGAAAATCCCACGGTTCCCGAACAGGTTTAGGCTTAAATTCTACTAAAAGCATGCCATTTCCTCGGTTTCACTGATGAATCTCCATACAAGTACCTTCTAAACATTTTAAATCAGAGCACCAAATGTGTGGTTTCGGCCTTCGAACTAAAGTACCGCAAATTGCGGCAAACTAATGAAGTGAAAATGCCCTCGAACTTTTCGAATAAAATTGTAGGCACTTCAGATAATACGTCTCGGGGAAGTAAGGACACTTGCTGAATGAAGAACAATGTTTATTGGCGAAAAACAGTGGCATAAAATGGATAGCCCGTAACAGTCAAAATACCGAGGTTGCAGACCAAAGGAACTGGAAATTCGACACTTAAGCCGTCACTTATCCGAATCTCCATCAATTACACCTGTCTAACAGCGCAATCTTGCAAACGGACGACAATGCTCCATATAAAAACATTTAGGCGATTAGTTTTGCAGCGGTGATGATTACCGGTCGCTTCCTTGCCTGATCCTGTTTTAGACATGCTAATCAGTATTTTCCTTTAGATAAAACATGAGGAAACTTTTGATCATTAAGCACATTTGTCTTGGCTACTCACAAGTACGCACATCACATAGGTGACATTTAAAGCCATCAAATTTAGAATGCCCAAATGAATACAAACAGTTCATAATGAAATTTAATCTCGCATCCCACGCTAATAAATACGCGTAATTTGCAGTCGCTCGGTATAATGCAGCATCCCGTGTCCATAAAATACAGAAACAAATATTATAGAACTTGAGGAGAAAAAACACAAAAGAACACGACAAAAAAGCATAAAGAAGATTCTCGTGATATTTGAGTATCTCCGGAAGAATTTTGATAAAAAAGAAATGCGTGCAATCCACCATACAGAAAGCTAGATAAGAAAACGACTGAAATATTAAGAAACACCTTCAAAATTATAAAAAAGAATGACACGGTAAAAACCGCAAATATGAAAGAAGGACAATAACAAAAAAACCTTCATTGGAAGCACAATCTGTTTGCATGAAATAGACCAAAGAGGAATAACTGAACAGATATTGAATACATGACATTTTCGTTGCAGAACATTGAGTGTTTTCATGAAATAATTCACCATGTGATATCATCGGTCAACT
>LUCM01011753.1:89762-167399 GCA_008360955.1 Fasciolopsis buskii | reverse complement strand
AGATTACTCTTAAACGTAGATCGACAGACGGGTAAATTATGTGGTTAGCAGCATAATAACCTTTAATATAGGTCCAGGAGGGAGATGAATATGTGGCGGTCTAGGCTTGAGGAAAATATTGATAAAAAGGTCAGCGAGAAATGAGGTTAGAGGTCAATGGTCAAAAAAATTTAGGAAATATTTTCAACTAGGAAAAAGTTTTAATTATGCTAAAAGTACTACAATAACACTCTAAATTTCAAGAGAAAACATCGAGAACAACTCACAGCAAGGAACGGTGTAGCGCAGTTATTTAACAACAGTACTGCATATCCACCGCGCCCGAACTCGGACGCGAACTCGAACAAGGGCGAACGATTCTGAGTCGAACGCCTTAGCCATCACGCTACCGGGCAGGCTGTCCAAGGTTTGTTGAACTTCACCACATGAGCACGTTGCACCTATCCGTCACTGATTTGCACGGTTACTGTCCGCTAGCTGACACCGATCGACCCCTACTGATAGATCACTTCTCTGCAGGTAGCCTAAGTACGACGAAGGCTTTGGATATGACCTACAGAGCTTGATTACTTGATACATTTTCGTAGTAGGAGATTGAGTGTTTTCGTCATTGCTCACGAACCAAATTGTTCTCATTCGTTGTGATTTGATACTATATAACTCTAGGTTTTTTTTCTTGATTCAACGCACAGTACCCCTGCCGTGGTAATCGTTATACAGATTCACCGGAACCCTTTTCTATAACAAATGTTCTCAAATGAGATATTTTCCTATTTCAAGCACTTCAAGCTACTTTGTTTTGGTTTCTGTTCTCAAGGAATTCAGACGGCTCTGAATTCGTCTGAATAAATTTTCCTAACGTATTTCCTTATGTAATCTTCATTAGAATATCATATTGACCCGACTGATTACGGTGAAATTGTTTAAAATACAATATGAGGCCTAATAATCGGGATTCCTCAAACTGTCAGCAACCCGTTTTGATGAACGATTCAAAAGTCCCAGATCTTCCTAATTCTTGGCGGACGATGCTAGGTGTTGTAAAAGGGAAAAGTTCCTAACCAGATTAACAGCTACATAAATTTCTGATACGCTTAACCTATCAAGACCACTTAATAACGGCACCGGAATCGATTACGTT
Organism: Fasciolopsis buskii; assembly: GCA_008360955.1. Taxonomy (NCBI): domain Eukaryota; kingdom Metazoa; phylum Platyhelminthes; class Trematoda; order Plagiorchiida; family Fasciolidae; genus Fasciolopsis; species Fasciolopsis buskii. The sequence goes on along the minus strand of LUCM01011753.1, from coordinate 166,258 downwards.
TAGCATTTAAAAAATCCACACAATTCTTCTTGGTTCCATGGACTTCGATTGATCGCATTGTCAACTGATTTTCTTAGGATTCTTCATGCAACGTTAATGTTGAACTCTCTACTGAAAAGCACTTCAGTGTGATCGGCAATGGTTAAGTGGACTAGTCGATTATCACCCATAGAAGGTCAAAGATATGGGCCCAGATCCGAAGACCGGCCCGTTAACTTCAGTCTGTTTGACTCGTTACCAAACCGGATTTGATGAGAACTTGCCCGGTATCAAGGCACTCCGGTTTCACCTCCCTCCTATTGTAGTGGGCCTGAGGGTTGTATGGATCCCAGTCCACTGCCCTCATACATCAAGCTCGCATCTAGAATTAATCTATTTCTTCTTTGTCATAAATCATCAACAAATATACTCATCGCTCTCAAACGGGGACGAGGACGATTGCAAGTCAAAAACCGCCGTCAGTAAGCTGCTTATCAGGGGCTCGTTGAACAGTGGCAGTTCTATTGCTACCCAATGCCCATTTCGATTTTGACTTACAATTTAAATAAAAATAAAGCCGTAACTAAGGATACAAATACAAAGGGTAGATATACCATCTCACTAAAGAAAATGAAGATTGCCGCTCGCTTGCTTCAGGGGACAAGACCTTTCTGATAATGGACAGGCATTTTTTATTTCCCACCGTTAGGTGTGATACTAACTACAAAAGATTCCCTTTTTGTACGTTTAGTCATTGTTGGTGACTGATCGTCCATAATTTTAAAGGCCATTCGTCGTATTTTCCCATTTAAGTCAATAAATTCCCTTGTGGATTTTTTTCATAGGAATGAGGTAGGTTTCCCTGTATAAGGCCCGAGAAAAGCACAAACTTTACGATTCACTTCAGAGATCATTAGTTCCTTGAGATTTGAAGCATTCTGAATAAAACAGGCTAAAACACCGAGGTTATTGTTTCTCATAAAGGCCCCGTGAAGTCTGAAGCTGCATACATACCGTAACCAATGAAGTCACTTCAAAGCAGTAACAAGTACCTAGATTCCGACTTGCAATTATTATACGCCGTCGATTACATATATTGGTCTTTAGTTCCTGTGTTGCCCTTCCACTTTATTAACATTCAACATCTAGTTGGCTGATCGTAATCATTCGACTGATCAGTTCATTCATTATGATTCTGTGTTGCTGCAAGTTTCACGACCATGGTTGGCCATTTTCTCCTCAAAACAGTGGGCCTTAAAGGCCATTGAGCACGTTGTTTCGATTACTCTGTTCCACCATGCAACAAATTAGGACACTTGATACCTTATTCAGAAAATCGCTGGCCGTGTCGCAGTCTTTACCAGATTTGCCAACACAGACACTGCTATTCACTATCTACCGAGATGGTATCAGAACGACAAAATGTTATGCATAAAAGGAATGAACATTCCAGAGTTAGCGGGAATGCACCAGTTCATATAAAAAAATAAAGTCAGAACAAGCTAACTTTTTATATGCCCTAAATAGCGCAAAGGCCAATCAGAGAAGTGTATGAAATACACAAGATAAAGCGGTTAATCAGACGTGACTTGAGTTACCACATTACTGGCTGCAAAAACAACGTAGAAAACAATATAGACTTCACGAAAAAGTATAAGGATGTAAACGATTTGAAAGTTTTCTTATGTTTTTCTGTCAGTCCCAGTAAAACCCAGGCTTCATGTACGGCATCTTCTTGCAACATCTTCCGGGAGCAGGATGTCCATATTCCAAATAGTATTTCAGCTCACGATTACTGGCTAGCTTCATAATTGTAACAAGCACCGTGGCCAGAACACCAACGGTCATAAAGGCAGAGGCGAATGGCGGAAATTGAGCAGGGCAGTAGGTCTGTTTGGATGGAACAAATGATAAAGTTTGTAAAAATACAGTATTAGAGTCAAACGGTTACCAGTTCGCTTAATGGGCTTCGCAAGCTTATACGGATAATCTGCTGTAAATCTGTTGGTTTGTCATCTTATACCTTTAGGCTACAGTATACCAGAACTCAGTTCAGGAATATCTATCAAAGTTGTAAAATGGCCTGAATTCTTCATTGCAGATCAACAGTTGCCTTCGTTTGTATTCCGACAAGTCAGAAACATGAGAGAATGACAGAATCCTAGTGTTTAAAAAGGGCATCAAAATGTAACAATAATTAAATTTCTGACTTTACAGTATACGACAATTCTTATAAAATTTGCCGTTGGACAAATTAAATGAGCTCTACGAGGGAAAACAGAATTATAAATGACCCAGGCTAGAGAGCTCTAGGTTTTTAGCGGGAAGGCTGTGTCCCCCGCAAATCATGGTAATAAAAGACAACAAAATGTCGGGGAAAAACAGTTAAGGAGAAACACCTGAGTCACAGTACGTCAATTGGAGTTTATTCCGCCTGATGGCAGTACCGACGGGCGTTATTTCAATGACTTCTCCTGCAACAACACCAACTATGCATTATTGTGGCAACTCCTCTGAAATGTAATTTACTCACTTTCAGTCAAACTCAGTTATTACAAACAAACAGGTCTGTACTTTTATGTTCTGGCACCAGTGGCTGGCATAGTTTTACTGAGACATTCTAAATGAGATGGCGCTTACCGAATGAATTACCAAAAGGTAATTACAAATGATACAAGCATAGAGAAAAATATTAGAATTCAAAAAGGCAAATCATTAGGGCTCTTACTACCTCCGATAACCTGGCCAGAGGTTTTTGTGAATCCAAAGACGGCAGCCTCATTTTCACTAAGATGGATAGTTTATTGAATAGGCCTTACATGCTTTGTTGTCCTACCGCGAACAACCAACCTAAACTCTTCTTGTATCCACTGCCTGCGATTGAGAATATATTAAATAGAGAAAGTTTATTTTCGGTTATGAATAATGTACTTTCTAGTCAACTTAAACGGCAAAATTACTGCTTTCCTTGAACGGCCAGCTGGGCCACTCAGTAACCGACGCCTAAAATCAGCGTTGCTGATAAAACCCAAGCATAATATTAGTTCGGTGGTTTTCGCAATCCAACTCGGCTACAGAATCCAGCTTATGCCAAACCCACTCGATCATCGTAAAATAAGCATAAAATTATAGTCTTGAATACTCTGTGTAAATCAATAAAGTCAGTTGAGCAGCCAGTGCTGATGCAATGGCCTCAAACTGACGCGCATTCTCAACAGTCGGTTCATAGGAATGGACCCGCATAACCGTATGAGTGTGAGTGAATGTGTCAACGGTCTGCTAAATACCTGCAATTAAAGTCATCACTGACACACTCGTTAGCATGTCTTCAGCTTCACCGTGAAAATCGATTCGGTATGTGGTTAGGCAAAGTTAATTAATTGGGAACTTGAACAACAATCAATTTGTCAACGTCCTTTGCTCGCTTCTGCTTTTCCGTTTTCAAACTGATACATTAAAAATCTTACGATAATGTTGTTGGAGTTCTACAGCCATATATTTATTGAGCTTCGATTACCATTTTGATTAATAAGGTCCCAGATGATAAAAATAGAATGATGACTCGGAGAAGATTCATCAAGTCATTGCTATTTTAAATTGTGAATAATTATAAAAATTTCAAGAAGTGGATTAGCTAACAAAACAAATCCATGCGATGCACAGTGCTTTTTACTTTCAGGTTCACAAATAAATTAATTATGGTTCATTCACTACACTAGTAGGTCAACTTCTTTCTGTTGGTCTGAAACCGTGGTATTACACCTTTTGCGTACTCACTTAATCGATCGCATGTGCATTCATTTCGTACGCAAAAATATGAGAGCATAATTAACTACGAGAAAGTATGAATTTTACAGTACCCAACTTACTTCACAAACTTTCCTGTCGCGACAAGTTGCACTATCGATTGGAGTGCATAAACCGGGATGAGTGATGTTAGTTGTCCTTTCAGGCTGTATGCTTTTCTGCCATACACATTTTGGATCTCCTAGTTCTTCTCCGTTAGTCAGGCCATCACCATCACTATCGAGGTTGCACAAATCAGACCAGTTCTATACCAGTTATTGAAAATACATTGTGGAAGTTAAAATAAAATAAATAAGCATAATCTCTGAGTTTGTAACCTTGGTAGACACCTGTCAAGCGAATAATCACAAAGAAAAATGAGGCAAATTCGGGTAACAGGCCAACCAAAATGGGTTACTTGATTACAGACTTTAAAGACTGCTCATCACTCGCTCTATAATTTGTTTGAAAGATATGATAAATATTGAATCATTTTGGTATCTTGTGGAGGTATTTGTGGTTCCTGTAGAAAATGACTAATCTGGATTTTCAAGTACAATTAACCTTCCGGATTTTAATTTCGCAAATTCAAGGCAGAACAAAAGTGATTCGACATTTATTCCAGATAGCGTAGCGGCTACTGTTTGCACCGGGCTTTGATCCAAGTCGAATGCCTTAGAAAAGCTTTCCCGATTAATCCCATCCAGGACGAAATAGCTCCGCAAGGGTTGTTTGGCCGTCACTTGTGAGCTTCATTAACATATGGTTAACGCACAAAAAATCCAGTTTCGTTCTCGAATTACCTTTGTGACCATCAAACTTTCCATCCCAAAATTTAGTTTGTCCTTCGCTCGTTAGCCTGATTGGTAAAAGATAATAAGGTTGAAGTTCTCCCGGCAGGATACTTTCATATACTACCCGAATTTGAACTCTATTCTTTTTTAGAAAATGTTTCTCTAGCCTTTCTTATTTACGATAATTTGGATCCCACTTCCACCAAAACAATGTTCACTGCATCCTTCTCATGAAACATCGAGGTATTCGGTAATCCGTGACGGTGCACAAGCATCATCATCAGTAGTACTGCTGGTGATTATGCACTCGCCGAAGTATTAGCACCAACCACAACCTTCCTAGTGATCGATGAAGTGGCTTACCTAAGACTGTGACCAACAGTTTGCGGTTCAAATACACGCATGCGAATAGAACAAAATTAGAGTTTCTGAGGTTCTTAAGGCCTACAACACTGACAGTATGAGCTTCTCCATGTGCACGTTTGTTGACCTCGCGACCTTTTTCTATTTTGTCTTTGGGGATGCATTTATTTCATTGATAGGGCAGTGATTGTTCCACAATACGCACTATGTATTAGGTAAACCTGAGGCTTGTCTGGAAAGACTCAGCAAGAAATACTTTCTTTTCTTTTAAGATCTTTTCCCCTTTACGTTCGCCACAATCAATGCCCAAAAACGACAGGTTAAAACGCAAGGCAATTTTCCTGAAACTTCCCTTATTCAGCCCACCAGTCACAGGGAGTGGTTTCGCCAAATCGAGGAAGTTCTCGACGAACATTGCATTAGTAGCAAATGCATACTGTATTCCTATGATTCCCAAGCACTACCTTTTTGGAGTCGCGGTGGAGATTGACGATCTGTTGCACTCCGCACCAAATGAGACACATTTTACCTGCGTGAAAAGGCTGCCAGCCAAAGGGTTGGGAAGTCCTCTAGTAAAATCCTACGCAACCTAGTAACTCCTGTCGAATTAGGTAAACAAAAGCCGTTGAGACTAATGCGGCACATAAAGTTGTTTCTGGCCAGTAGAAACATAAATGATTTAATGTTCGGAGGTCCAGGAGGAGATAAACTCAAGCCGCTGGTGAAGCAAGCTTTGACCACGATGAATACGGAAACACAATCCGAAAAGCTCGCTCAACAAGCTGACCGAGTTCATGAGTTTTATCCTACGGAGAACAACTGCAATCCGATTTCTCAAATAGCATTCGATCGTGCCCCTTAGCTATCATCGCGATATTGTGGAAACATGCCATTCTTCATTCCGAGCACCTCAATCCAGGCCAATATGCTAAAGGAATTTTCCCAACTTAAGGACACAGTACGTTTGTTGTGCAGTCAATTACTAAGCATGTAAAATGCCTCCGCCATACAGCGCCAGAATCCAGTGGCTCCAACCCCTTGCGTTTTGTCTTGTTCACGCACCCGATTTTCCGGAAGTTGGTGTCGGTATCTTCACCGTTTTGGCACGAAACCCCCAAAACTGCGTTCCTCCTTGTTCTTTCCGCCAGCGGTTACGGTCAAACGGCCAAGACAGCCATTAATAACAACGACAATTATTGGCTTGCCGTTTCAAAATCGGGTTTGGTCCACAGGTTTCCGTTTCCTGGCCACCCCCACACCAATTACTGAAACAGATTAAATTTTCATTACAAGCGGCCAGCAAGAAAGTTTGGCCCACTTTCACCTAACCTTGATTTGGGAGTTTGCAAGCATTCTCAGTTTCTATTAACTGAGGCAAATGCCAAAACCGTCTTCACTGGTGCCGATTTTCTACCTCATTTTGATCTAACGGTCGACCTCAAGAAACTCCAGCTTTTGAATAATTTTTCTATTCTAGGCAAGTGTGCACTCGTCCATCCTCTCGGCATCCCATCAGCACTCCCACATTAGTTTTTAATTGGAGATTTGAAAGACTATCCGGTTTTCACTAAGCTCCTTCAGTCCACTTACGCTGTTTTTCATTTTATACCACATAATGACCACTGGTTTGCCAGTTTTTCCCATCCACTTCTTTTTCACCCTAATAAATTTATCATTGCGAAACGATAATTGGATCACTTGCAAACCTTGGTATATTGCATCCATACTCTAGCCTCTGAGTCTCTCCTATGATTATGATCCCAAAGTCACTTAACAGCTGGAGGCTTTGTGATGACTATCCTGCTCTGCATCCCATCCCATATATGTGGCTTGTCAACAACATTTTTTCTCAAACAGTTTTCTAAGAACTGGGCCCTGTGCAAGCGTAATATCAGATCCACGCAGCTCTTGAGGATATCCCCAAGACAGCCGTCACGGTTTCATTCGATCTGTTTTAGTTTACCAGGGTGTCATTTTGTCTGCGCACTACAGCTCGAATGTTCCAAAGTTTCACTGATGAAGATTTGCTCTGCTTACCCTTTGCTTTTTGTTATATCGATGACATTTTGATTGCCAGCACCCCCAAGTGAGCGTGCCACGTATCTGATTAAACTTTTCGGGCACTCTGGTATCCAAATGAACCCGGCAAAATGTGTTTATTGGAGTGCTGTCTGTGAACGTCCTCGGAAACCACACTACTCAAAAGAGCGTCACGCGGCCCCCGGACTAATTTTGGTCTGTTGTTTGGTTCCCGACCCCACCAACCTCCATACAACTACGGCTTTTCCTAGGTATTTTTAATTACTATTGTCAGTGCATGCTGTATTGTATATCTTCGATTTCACCTATGACTGACCTCCTCAGGGGCAGTCCTGGAACGATTCGGTTGACACCCGAGGCCGAGGTGGCGTTTATAAACGCCAACAGCTCTTGTTGCCACCATTGTGTTGCATCACCTAAGTCTCGATCCAAGCGCCAAACTGATTCTCACCACAGACGCCTCAGATGTAGCGATCGGCGCAGGTGATAAACGATCTCTGGCTCTCTTCCCTAAAAGCCCTCATCTGGCGCAGTTGCGTTACCGTGCTTCTCCCTTGAAAGGCTGGCGTCATGTCTTTTAATTCGACATTTCCAGAAATTGCTGGGGGAGGGCGAGACTTCTGAATACATAAAAACCACAAACCGCTGATACATGCCCTTAGTGCCAGGCAGGATCGTTACTCGCCAAAGAAAGTGCACTACTCAAATTACATCTTCCTGTTTACGACGGACATCCATTACCTCCTCGAGGTTGGCAAGGTAGTATCTGATGCTTTATGATGCCCGGATGTGAACACATTGTTTTCTTGTCTTTATCTCACGAAGTTGATGACGTTTCAACAAGCTGCTGCTTGTTTACTTGATCCCTGTTTATCGTCCGAATTCATGCAGTCGCCATCGCCTTGCTTCCCTGACACCTTTTCGGGCGACTGATTAAGTGGCAGTCTCCGCCCTTTTCTTCCCTCTATTTATGGTAGTGCATATTTGATCATTTCCATTCATATTCTAAGCATGATTTTTACGCTTCAAGCAAACTCACTTCCGCTCACTTATTTTGGCTCAGTAGGAATTTTGATATAGATTTACAAACAAGACAGTGTTTAGATTGCTAAATAATCGGGGTTAGCCGCCACACGTTTACCCAACCTGAAAGTTTGAGGTTCGCGATGTACTTTTCACGCACGTCGACTTTGTTGGGCCTTTACCGCCATGCGCTGGGAATATCCACATCCTACCTGTGATTGGTCGTTTCACCAATGGCTGTGCTGATCTTTGGAAAAATTGCGAAAGTCACCGCCATCACCACAGATCGCGGTAGCCAATCCCAACCCATGGTATTTTGCGAGCTCAACAAGATGCTCGGGTGCAGTCACACTATGAAGACTGCCTGCCATCCATTGGCTAAAAATCTAGTTGAGCACTTCCATGTTATACGAAAATCTGAGTTGGAGTGCTGATCTGCCACTGGCTTTTCCATACATTCGCTATCTGATCTAGAGTGATCCACAGTGCTGCGTCGTTTAAATTGTCTGTGATACGCCCATTTGGCTTTCTTGTGAGTATTTTGTTCGTTCCCGCCTATCGATCATTCCAATATTTGGACGACAGAGTTATCTGATGAGTCATCTAAGCCCCAAACTGACGCGTGCTTTATTCACAAATGTTTTTAAGTACTGATTTGCGCTCCAGACCTTTTTGTGTTTCTCCGCAGTGACTCCGTTTGCAAGCTTTTCAAAACAACTAATGAGAATCTGTTTAAGTTATTAAATCGCGTGGACAGATTTGTTAGCCTAAATGATAATAAAGAGGAAACTGTTCACATTAAACGGCTAAAATTCTTGTATTTTGACATAACTCACTTCTCCAATGCATCTTCAAAGACTCATTCAGGTACTCTAACAATACAAGCTGGCAACAATCCAATGTCCAACCCATCGGGAGCAGACACAAACTCTTCTCCTTCCAATATACCCTAGACAGCTGCTAAGACATTCAGTCGTTCGGGTAGTTGGTTTATTCACTTTGTTTGTTTTGAACATGTTATCCGGTAAGTTTGTTAATTTTCGCGTTTTCTTCTTTACTTTTTAAGGAGCGTTTCCTTTTCCGTACGAAAAGTTCTCTATCGGAGATTGTACATGCATTTGTAATTTATCTTGTTTCGTTGTCTCCGAAAATCCCATGGTACAAAACTTCCTTTGTTGATATTGACGTTTAATTTGCAGAACCAATGTCTATGTCTGAATACATGCAGAATAGCCCGCAGCACAAAATCCATGGTTCGGTAAGATTCCTCCTCCCCAAATAGCACAATTGTACAACTAAGAAACACTACTGTGTATCCACTTTAGCCGCCTAAATCCAAATAAATTAGATATTCGCAGTTGACCGTCCCATTTTGTGAAGATCTACATTTCATTTGGCGAAGCCAGTACCCCATGTAGTGACAATTACGAACTCTTCGGTGAGTGACTATCCTTCAGGAATGGTCGCCGTCATCAGTTGTTTCGATTACTATCCCACTTGGCGGCGGTCACCCGCCAATTAGGACAGCAACCGCTTGTAGCAGCTTTGGCTCATTTTTGGACCGTACATTTCAGTCTCTATACTTGAATATGATAAATGAACTTAATTGTGAGATGAAAAGTTTGCTGAATGTTCATAGGTGTTTAAACGAGCTCCTCCTTGATAATAATATTTGCCGACGTAGTACAGCTCCGATGAGTACCAACTTGCGTACACTTTCAATTAGCGAGCAATATAACGAATGCAAAAGCAAAGGTCAGGATAAAACAGATCAAATATCGCGGTGTTTTTAGCCATAATCGATGTGTTGGGGCATGCCGCCTTCATTAATAGCAACTGTAGTAGAAGAATTAATGTGGTCTTTTCGCCCCATAGACAGCCACAACAGAACACCGCGGATTTCCATTTCGGGGCTTTTAATGCTGATATGACTGAAAGTTTTCTATCGGATTTTATACATGTTTGGTGCTTCAGAATAACTGGCAGAATGTTTTTCTGTAGAAACGGTTTGGTATGCCTATGGAAGCCCTTTACTTAGCTCAACGTTTATGATAACTGAATGACCATATTCAAAAGATTCGGTCGCAAAATGCTTATAAACTTCTCCGCATTTGCCCCAGCTATGATGGCCACGACTACTTGAAGGCATCAGAGCACGGGCCGGTAGTTCTGAAGAATGTTCTTCCCCGGAACACATGTACTCTGTTTCTCAGTTTCTGCCTAATTCTTATGCAGTAACAGGTGGCAGTAACATCAAATGGATAAACTGGACAAGATGTGTTTATTCATAGTGAAAGTCTTTATGAAGCTTTAGCTCATTGCAGAAGCGTTTAACCTTCGCGCCTAGGTACATATTTACAAAGTTTTGCGCGATCATGGTTTATTAAATGCATTTTCCGCTTTCTATTTGAATCATGAATACAAAAAAACAGAAACGCATCATAGGCTCCAATATTACTGCCAAACAAATGTCTCGTCAGATAGCAAAACGGTCGGCAGAAGCTTTGCTTTGGGTGAGAACTCCGTTTCAAGGTGTCATGTTACCATGCAAAATCGCAAGGCTTCGTGTCAGTAGAAAGACTGTATATATAAAGATCACCGTATGCTCCAACAAATCACCGAGCATCGGTATTCTGATACGCTCAATTCCAGCTGCAATAGTAAATTTTGGTGACGAGTATGTACGCTAGCGCACAAATATACGAATGGAGAATTTTTGAAACACTAATAACATCGTCCCCCCAAAAAACATTTTCCTGTACCGTCAGCCATCGAATAACGCTTCGAAATGTTCCACATGCGAAATCAGGTGCAACGGTCCACTTCCGCCCTCTGGTAATGTAGTTGCATTCTACCCTGTTTTGTAAATCTGACCACCATGAAAAGTTAGTAGAGTAATTTGTTGATACCAACTTCGTTATGAGTGTTTTATGTTTTTCAGTTTACAGAAGAGAGCTCATTGGTTGTCGCAAAAGACTTGTTGATGAAAAGGACAGAGTACATTTTGTAAGGTATGTTAAAAGGCTGACAATATAGGGCCTATCACCGTCTAATAACTGCAAGACTCATTGGATGAGAGCACATCGAGCCCTGGGTATATTGGCGGTTTTGTCATGTAAGTATCTGATTGCAGCAGATTACGACCGAGCTGTGCGAGTTCGTAAGTGGCTAGGGGGACTATCACGTCTACCTTCCTCTGACACAACCGTACATTTTGATCTTTGGAACTAACTGCCAACGTAAGTTTATTTCAATTTGGACTATGTTAACTATGCAGCAAACCCGTCATTTTAATTAGCTAAAAGACCGACAGTTCTTGAATTTCTAAAAGAGATAACTCATAAAATTCTTTCTAAAACCACTAAAGCTGGAGGGTATGTCTTTATTCGTTCAACGTTCATCATTAAAGACTTTGGATTTAAATGTCAATAAACCCAATACGTCTGCATAATGTGCTTTTCGTTCATCGCCAAACAACGTTTGTAGGAAATTGTTATAGTTCAGGCAGCCTCAGCCCACCAGAAATTTAGCCCCACGTACAAGAATTACCGCTAAGTGTTTAGCCGTATTTTTTGAATTATTCAGAAAAAAGAAGCCTTATGCAACCCCAATACCGGTATTTACATCTCGAGAATAAGGAATGAGTCGTCGGTAATAAAATTGGACTATCACTGTCCCATAAAAATATCCACTTCAATTGTTCTGTTTCCATTTTCGGGTAACAAGGTGGCTACTTTAAGAGGAAGTTAAAAGTGGGCTTCGAACCATCGGGCAATCTGTTTTTGCTGCAAGTAAAACCAAGTCAAACCTGGTTAGTAAACTTTTGGCCTTCAAAAAAATGAAGGAAAACTTGCAGCAAAAGAGTTACTATGGGCAGTTGGTCGTTTTAGTTTAAATGATTTTGTAAGTTTCCAAGAAAAGCTAGTGCAAACCTTCTCCAATGGCGTATTAAATGACTGCACTCATGATGTTCTGCGGCAGCTCATAAGAGCAACTTGCTTAGAGCAGCTAAATATGAAAGAAGCCTATGGAAAAACTGCCTCTGAGGAGACCATATAAGTTCCCTAGTCTCAAGCAAACATTAATTTCATATTTGGCTGCTTCTTAGACGCTGATTTTCGGCTTAGCTACGCCCCCACAACCATACCAATCATCTGAGAAAAGATGAGGCGTTGTTTACAGTTCAACAAAACAATAGGGTAAGATGGTTATGGTGGAAAATTCAGAAAAATCGTTCTGCAGTATTCGTACTACGGGATGAGATATTTCCTAGTAACTGTATCGTAATCTGTCTTTTAGGTCTGGGTGCAACTTTGATATTTGTTAAATGGTTGGATATTCTGTGTTTGCGTGAATTTTTGTAGATAAATAAAGAGGTGTTAGTAATGAAGTTGTCAGCATAAATAAGCATCTATCTGTTAAGCAAAAATGACCAGGTCACCCCAAATGAATGTACTAACTAAGTGCTTACTTAATATTTCCGGAGATTTAAGAAACGAAAATGAGTGTACCTTCTTCAACAAAATAAACAAATTTACTATAAGAGACTTCCAAACATCATTAGCGGTCTTATTTTGTTGTACTGACACCCGTTTTGTTAGTAGAGATCATTTGAGTAGATGCATATATGAATGAAAAATCTGGGCGTCCGTAACCTGCATTAACAATTTCATTGTACTCCTGACGATTTGCTTGACGCAATCGATCTTATTAGCCTGTTACTAAGCTTTCATTGTGAGCTTTTGTGAAGAACCTTCGTAAAATGGTCTAAGTGGTGTTTACGAAATTCATAATAAAACGGTCCTTGATCTAATCGCTAGACAGTGCAAGGCGCTTACTTTGCGGTTGGTGTCCGGGACCCTTTGAGGACGGATTCCGGTCGGCTTTGTGGACGTTTTTGCTGTTCGTTCTGATTTGCAACCCTGCTGCTACAGCGCTCGGCAACGTCTAACTCTGAAACTGACCATTTAAGAACCTTCAGCTGAAGGACTTTTATTGTAGCACTGTTCACACAAATAAATCAAAATCGACTACGGACCCAAAATGCTACTCGGGGACCGCCAAAGTGAGCCGTTGATTTTATGAGTCAATAACGGTTCCTTCTTTGAACTTCTTATGCATTTTGGCCTTGTTATGGTGACCTCGCGAGATTCTTCTACTTCGTCCTTAGGTTTTTACTTATTTCTTTCATTTCACTGCACTAAATACAGTGGTCATTCTACAATTTGCACTACAAACACCATATTCATAAACAACAACCAAAGTTTAACCGAGTGCATTCTCCGTGCCAAAAGGTTCTCACCTTCAGTCTATTGAAATCCTCTCCAAAAGAATTGCGTTTTCCGCCACCAAATGGATTAACATGTCCAATGGCTTTTACAAACGTCCCGGGGCTGCATGGGTCTGGAACAACATTTCCATTAGGAACCTCGATGACGAATTCTTCATGACTGTACACGGAAGTCATGGTCGTTATTAACACCCAGCAAAAAGCCAACGAACTCGCTTTGAAAGGCGACAGCGTAAACTGAGTCATAATTCGATACGTTTGCCGTCTCAAGGTCAGTGCAGTTCCAGATCCAGTTAGATTACAGGATTATACGGCGAGGTACCAGGTTCTTGAACCTAGAGTTTATTAAGTCAAAACATGCTTTGACCACATGACGGTCAAAACCCTCCTCAGTTCCTACAAAGAGAGGAGGCAGTCAATGGGAAGTCTTGCTTTGTCGATCTCGGACTCATATATTATCCTCTCCAAACACAGACAGCTATAAAACGTCGGTAGTGGCGAAACCTCCACCTTGAAAAGTCGCTCCTGTGAAGCTAAAAAAGAATTGTTATGGAAATGGAATGAACATGTTATTGGGCATATTTCGGAAATTAAGAAAATGGTAATCTGGAAAACCTGATCATTGTTTAAACGGACGTTTCTGGGTATAAATACACGGGAAACCGGAAATAGCGTCACTTGCGCTCTCATGGCTGCCACGGCTGTTCGTGCTGCTGCCCATATTGGTGATACTGAAGTGTTTAGGTGTCACGTTCGCCGTTTTCATGCTAGTTTTTCCGATTTTGAATCTGATTTAGAAATCAAAGTGGTCGTCGGTAAGTCTGTTATCTTCTCAAGTAATATTTATTTGAAGGATTCCAAATATTGACCGTTATTACGCGCGCAATCGTAAGCTAACCCCAGAGCAGGAGGCGCACGTAATTAGCATAATGGATATTTTTGGAAATTCTAGAGAGGTTTGTCGATATGCGCGGGATAAGTTCAACCGCCTAGTTACAGTTCGGGATATTGATAGTAAATTCCGGTTAATGGATGACCGGAACGACGTCGTTCGCGTAAAAGATTGATTGCGCGGACAAGATAGTCTCAGGTTACTGAAACGGGAGGATGTAGTTGGGTTTGCGTTTTTCGTGCCTGATGGTGTCAGGCACGAAAAAAGTGTAAAGTGGGCACTAAATTTTGGTATTTTTACGACTAATGGGGTTGAGGTAGAAAACAGGGATTGTCTATCAGCACAAGCGTTATTAATACTAATACTCACCATTTCCATTGCAGGTAGACCTGATGAGCCCGAGAAGACGTCGGACAGATGAAGAGGAGGCAAACGAAGGACGACGGATGTGCAAGGAACAAGGACCGCGGGAGGGACGGGATTGACGAGAACGCCCCCACGGCCCCTATGGGGCCACCACTATTTGATTACGGTCACCGATTTCCAAAATCGGTTATTTCTGTTATGAGTTTATTGTGTGTATTAGGTTGTTGGTACGTGAGTCTTCTTTCACGTGCGCAACAAAGGTTGGGGTTTTGGTGCTCATTCGTTTAGGAGTAGTGAAACTAGTCCACTGTATGCGTGTAAATTTGAATTCCCGCGCGGATCCAACCTCGACCATTTCCTCCGGTAGGTTCTTCCTTTCGTTCATCACTCGTATGGCAAACGATTTATTTATCAAATCGTTGGTTGCGTGCTCTCGTAAAATTGTTTTCCCGTTCCCCCTTTGTGTATCGTTTCCCGATTTTCGGGCTAGGGCCCAAGTAGGCTCGTATCTCAGCCATTTCCTAGATGATTTTCAAGGGCTTTTTTAATTCACCTCTTACTCACGTCTTTCCAAAGGTTACGAGCCAAGCGCCAGCCTCTGCTCATATCCCATGTGCCTCAAATGTCCAAACCATCGTGAGAAATACGCTGAACCTGTTCAAGCATCCCCCTATATCTTACCAAATGCAGTCTCCTTGCCTTGACTCAGTACTCCAAGTGCGATCGGATAATGTCTTGGACAGCGGCAGGAGAACTTAGGAAAATCCACGCACCCTTGATCATCTTCTGCCATTGCCACTACGTTTAAAGCCCGCACTCACAACTATCCGGAGGTTCCTTGCTTGCTGAGTCTGTTCCGTCGTGACCTGATGCTCAAAAAGGGAATTTGTCTGAGCCGATGGAACTTGCTTAAGTTCAACAGATCCTATCTTACCGACCACTGGTAAACTTTATCTAGAACCCCCTGGATAGCCTCGGTGTTTGCTGTCCGTAATCGTTTGTTGTCGTCCGCAAACACGAGACGCGGATTTTCCAACCCACTGGTCATGTCTCTGACGTACATTAAGAAGAGCAATGGCCATATGAGAGACCATTTTGGCACCCCTGTGTAGCAATCCTCTATCTAGCACACACCCCTCGACTCTTATCCTGAGAGCTCTAACTTCAGACATTTTGCTATCCATTGGTCCACCTTAGTATCCATTCAGAAAGCCTTCAATTTCTGGTCAAGGAGCATGTGATTCACTGGATCAAAGGGCTTTTGGAAGTCCAGAAAGATTTCTGTTTATACCTGTTACTCCTACCCGTTACCTCGCCCAGTATGCTTATTGAGTTGGTCAGACAAGAATGTGCCAAAACTATGTGGCTCCACCATCATGAACTTGTTAGCTTCTAGTGATTGACTATCCTTCAAGAACATTCAGCACAATGAACTTCAGACCCACCGTTCTGTAATTGCCACAGTTTTTTCCGCCCCCGCCTTTATGCACTGGTATGACCGTCGACGTCGGCCAGTTAGCGGGAGCCGCCCTTTGTCCAGCGATGCACTGACGAGCTGCCTGGAGGCTTCCACCAGTACCTCCACCAACGGCTTTACGATCGCTGGGTGGATTTCATCAGGCTCTGCCACTTTCGATGCATCCACTTTTTTCCGGCTGCCCACACTTCTCCCACCATGGTCACTGCGTCCGGCATCTTCACCATAAGGATGACGTGATTGTGTTTTCGTCCTTGTCCCCATGATCCCACTTATGTACCAACTTGAAGAAATCCAATAGACGGTCGGTTTCCTCCTGACTGCCAGTAGATCTAGTTCCCTATGGCCTTTCTTAGACTGCATGCAATTGTAGTAGGCTTTTGGGTTTCTTTTGGCGGTCCCAGCGATCCGCTCCTCGTAGGTGGTTGGGCATTGTCCTTAGATCCAGGATATTAACTTTCTCTCCGCTTTTTTCTTAGGTAATCTCGGTAGCCATATGTCTCCTTATACTTCATGATAACCCTGCGTTACCGCTTTCTGGCTCTCGTGATCCTCTACCGTGGGCATACCCCCTTTCGCTTGATTCTGTGGAGAGGTGCAATGAAGTCTGTTATTGTTAACAAGTTGCTCTTAATTGCCTCCCACTGAAGACCTGCGAATTTGACACTTTTCTCCTTACTGCCCACCGAATTTGCAGACCCAGATCCATTCTTGATAAATTCCTGCTATATTAGGCGGGGGCTACCAGTCCTTGCAGGCTAAGTCGCATAAGAATTACGGCGCGGTCACTCTTACCTATTGGATCTTCCAACTCGGGGCTCCTTATACCATTCGGTGTACTCGTTAGCGCCAAGTCATAGGTTGGAGACATTTGCCCGAATCTCCATCTAGTCGCTTAGGTAACGTGCTGAACCATCACACTCTCGTGCACGAACTGCAGATGAAGCCAAGGGCTGCCTTCCGGGACTCTCTCGCAAACCAAGTCAATCTCATGGCGTTGAAATCTCTCAGGATGGAAAATTTGCTCGCGGACCATGCAACCGCACTGAGAAAAAGCAATAGTTTACCGTCCTCCACTTGCGTCCACCCCGGGCTATGGTACACACCTACAATTGAGATCCTCAAGATGCCAATTGCGATGCCGAATTCCAGAGCCTGTGTACTTGAGGTGTGTAGATTGCGGCCCTCCTGCGTAACTTCATTTTCAGCCCCTAGTGCCAGCGTCACGCTTCCCATTTTGCTGCCCGCTCCACCTATTTTAAAAAATGAATAATCCCGCTCCAGCGTTTGATTGTCCCCCTCCTCCCGTTGCAATTATGTCTCAGTGACGGCCACCACATCTACATTCAGAGTCCTGGATTGCGACTCCGGCAACATATTACCTGAACTGGCAGGACTTAAGGTGGAGAGTGGATTTTTGGACAAGATGTACGCTGAATGTGTGAGCCGGTTGAAGAGTGGGCCGTCAACCGGTACCATCGAATCTGTCTGCAGGATGGGAAAAGTGACGAGAATGTGGTCTTTGCTTGTGTGCCTGTGTGAAATGATCACACGGTTCGGACGATAAATGCTTAATAAGACTTGTCTGCGTGTGTACAGGTATATTTCGAGGTTAAACGGACTGTTGCAGTGAGGCAATAATCGGAGGAAATGCGGAAAATGGGTTCAGTAGGCAGACTCACCGATGGTAAGTAGTGATCAGTGGTAACCAAAATAGTATAAGGAACTCGAGATCAACTGGAGGTATAAAACCAGGTGAATCACATGAACAAATCGGACAGGAAGCAACAAAGACAGAAAGATCAGGAAAACAGATGGCATAATAGAGAGATATGGAAAGATTATATGTAACTTGTCACAAACTAGTGTGAACAAAGGGGTTGATGTCCAAATGTACATGAGCAGCGGGCCAATAGAATGTTGACCATGATGTGACCAGAAACAACAAACACAAGCCGGAAAAGAGAGACACAGGACAAGAAGATATCAAGACAGGAAGACATACATAAACCAGACACGACAAACAAATCAGTAGAAAAGCAAATGCCAAGAAATTAATTCATACGGGGATAGGGGGCGGATTTCCCGGAGAGGAGAATGACGAGTCAGAAATATCGACGAAGTTTTAGAAGTATTCCTCGGGATATCGTGGGGCGTAAAATGCAACTGGATGAACCGCGCAACTGGGGTCTTTTACGCATAAAACTAATCCTCCTGCAAGGGCCCACTCAGGTAAAAAACTTACAACACTGATAGTTTGGACAGTGAGGATTATGATGTGAAAAAGCAGGCCGAAGACGCAACGGGCCGTGCAAAGAAAGTCTGAATGCAAATTGCGCCACTGCATGAACATTAGTCCGTGTTTTTGTGCTGATCCTGCTGTTCGTGATGGAAATGATGATGAAATCTGTGAATGCACTAAATGAACAGCGTGACTGAAAACATTTTTACAAATCTAACTCTGGTTTATATTTCGAGTCTGCATAAGATGAAATGGGCTTGTTAAATCATATCACACAACATTTTCCGAGGGGTTCTGATAGGACGATGCGGAGGCCCAGTTCGTGTTGATGCTGGTTTGAGTTCCGATCGTCCCTCTGGGATATGATCGATACACCCATTAGCGAAGCGCCCAAGTTCGGCGCTTTAAATGAAGCCCCAGTTTGCAGTGCTAGATGCGTAATCATGAGGTGACATTTAGCCCCGTGTTGACACAGCGTGTCCAGCTGTTCAGTAGAATATTCCAGTCGTTCGGCTGGATAGCCGGAGCTGGATATTTTGCTGAAAAAATGTCTTCAGATCAAAGTGACTTCGCTACGCCGGATACACCCAGAACCGCAAGCGATTGTGTGATACCCAGACGAAGCCGATTTCCAGAAACTGAATGCCTCATTGTAACCGGATAACTGTGAAATGATTTTAGTCGCTCATTGTTTAACGATCCATTGGTAAAACTGATCTCCTACGCCTGATTATTCTCACCGTCATCGGAGTTTGGTGCAATGTAGAATGAGCATCCGTTGCCGTGGTGGATCCGTTGTATCCGGGTACCTTCCCCTCTTTTACCTCCAGTTCCCCATAATCTCCGTCATCTTCCTCATTCTCGTCAACTACACCATCGGCATGTTCGTTGTGCTTTTCGCTTTTTGTTTTATCGGTCTAGTCAAATTATTCGTTCGTGCAACTTCATTCTCGAAAGCATCTGATATTTTTTACTAGTACATATTATTATCGACCACGGTGTCAGTAGTGCGGGGCATATCTGAATCTGACCGAACAATGTGGCCTGTGAGTTGGACGGTGGGAGGCCCTTGCCGGTTTCATGCATCGATTCACGACCAACCATAAGACAAAACCATTTCCCATCTTGAGTCCGGAAATGCATGTTGCATTCAGTCCCTTGACTATGGTATTCGGGGTTACAGATGCGCGGTCTAGATCGACCGGTCGAGTTTCCAGATGCGATTTCGCTGTATGCCCATTCCATCTGTGATTTCCCTTTTTGGCCTGCCAGAGATAGGGGACAACACCGAAGCGGCGACGTCGAACAGCCGACAGTGAGCACCATCGGCATTATGCAACCGTCTGGATGAAGAATTGGGTTTAGGCCATGTGTCCCTTTCAGAATCCTCGCAAACAGTTAGAGCCACACCAGGAAATCCTTGAAACTTATCCGCTGGAATGGACCAACCCGCATCGGACGGGCTGACAGTGGGTTGCAGACTATTGGAGATAGATTCAAACATGGACGTATCATTGTCTGCTACCCACAGCGGTTTGAATGGTGGCCTCAGGCTACGATTATCCACGTCGTGCAAATTGATCTCGTGTCGCCAAAAAACTTTTTTATCTTCACTTCTTCAGCATCGCCTCTTATTTTTAGTCTTTCTTCCGGGTCCGGTTTAGGGAAACCCTTGATAAGACTAGTTAATTCCTGCGAGAACGAAGGAGGGAATTTAAGAGAAGCAAGAAGAATCTTGTAAGTAATCGCCTTCTTGCTCTGCTCTTTAGTGAATTTTGGTCCACCGGAGAGCATATCAAACAAAAGTGTTCCCAAGCTTCACCACCCTACGGCTTTACCATGGCATTCATACTTGATTATCTCAGCTACCATTTGTTTAGGATTACCACAAAATTTGTTGGTCGTGCAGACTCCCTCTTGCGAAAGGCCAAAGTCCGTCAGCTTAACAGGGCCTTGGCGATCTAGAAGCATGTTCTTTGATTTCGGATTTCGATATATAATATCAGGAGTGTGGAAATGACCAATGACGATAACAGTCTCTGTTGCATAGAAGCACGCAGCGTGACAAAGGAGGCCACATTCGCGTTCTAATCATTTGAAAAGCTCGCCTCCGCGGCAATGCTCTTAAAGAATGCACAAGTTTGAATGGTTTTTAAAAGCCTAGTGTAGGCGGACTTGAAAAGAATGACGTACATTCTCAAGTATACTGCTTTCAGAGACCACTTGGGTTTTGTCCTTTTAGCTGCAAACTGACAGGGCTTTCTCCAAAACTTTCATAGCGTACAGTACTCATTCATTCATCTCATTAACCTTCTGGAGAGGAAACAATTGTCTTAACCTACCGTGCCAATTAGTCGCTGTATTCTGAAATTTTCTGACCTGAAGTGATTGTGGGGATTAGCAGTCTTCTGACAAGTTTAAACCCTGCCCATCCCATCCCCGTTTTGATATCTCGATCCGTAACTTAAAGATGAGCAGCCAGTGCAATCACTGACACCGTTCGGGAGTCCCGATGCAGTTGTTTCGGAAGATTCGAGATCCTCGCCGGCTATTTCATCTTCAATTTCATCTGTGGGCGTTAGGAGGTCTAGGTCTTTCACACATTACCTCGCGGTAAAATAATAGCATAAAAACTTGCTACAACTGGAAATCTTACAGTTGGCGCGCAAGCAACAGCAACACCAATCTTCTCCCACCGTCCTTTTGTCCCTTTAACAGACGGAGTTTTGCATGCTCGAGGTTTACTCACTAGGCCCTCGCCCGTTTTTTCGCACGAAGCTCCAGGACCCCACCCTCGCCCCCGCGCTCACGGCATTCTTCTTTTAGTTCTTCCAGCGTATGGCAGTCACGGGTGTTGGTTCCAGACACAGTGGCACGAAGTGCGCACGCCCGCTACGTTTACCTCCAGCCTTGCTACAAGGAGTGGAACTCAATCGCCCTCTTGCAACCAACTATTCGATTCTAAGTTTCGGGCTTGCAGTCGATCCCTCTTTTGCATCCTAAGACTTTGCCCTGCTGATGGCGCTATCACCCGGCTCTATTGTAACGACACATCTGGTGATTATCTTTATTCTATCGGTTGATACCAAGAACCCGGCCCTATGCTGTGGACTAGCGAATCCCACCATTGTTGGCCGTGGGTCTCAACATTCCTAGTCTGCGTTTTATGGCATAAACTACCACCCTCCGTGTGCTTGCTTATCCCCACTTTCATTTCTTTAGTCCGTGCGAAAACCTAAATGACTGCCATAGGTTTGCTTCAGCATCTCCGAACGTGGGGAAAACAGAGCACCCCCAGCAGTTGCCAAAAAAACAACGCAGAAAATTAAGTTCATGCGGAGGAAGTACGGAAAGTACCTCTGTTAGAAAAAAGAGGAAAAGTATCCGCTGGATCAGATTGACCCCAGCAACCAAAGCACACTCGGGCTGCGAAGGAATGGGCCACCTTCTACAATGGATATGGATGCCATCAGCCCAGACCTGACCCCGCGAAAGGGGAAACCCCACATCGTCCTTGTTCGGTAAATAAGCGTTTGGCTACTATGTTGGTCGGTCTGGGGAAGTAGCTCATCGGACTATCCACTTATGCTTCACCAACCACCCCTCTATTTTTTAACATGCCCCCGTTACCCCAACCGCACACCTGCTACTTATGCTGACGTCTATAACAACTGCCGTCATTCTTTCTTAATTCATGCAAGCTTACTGAATTTACTTTGTGGTACAAGTTACTATCGTCCTGTTTAAACACAAATTACCGATCCCAATATTCTTATGCTTCTCCCTTTTCTTCTTTCTATGATTTCTCGTAACAAATCCTGTCCTAGCATCCAGCCCACACTGCCATCCCCAACCCATTCAGTTATGCCCTTTCTTGGCAACTGGAAGTAGTAAACATCGGCGAAAGATCCTATGACCAGTTATAATTGACGCCCTGTAGCATGTACACCAGGACCGTAGCCCAGAAAAGTTCCAAAAACAGAACAAATAGTAACTTTGTTCCCCAAAAATTGCGCTGGCCGTCCTATTAGACCACTGTAACCTGCATCTGCGAAGATGTCGGAAGATGAATAGGAAAGCGTTTCAAATAAGGAACATAAAGCACAGGACTGACTGAGCCATATGCTCTATAGGGAGAAAGCACACATCCCGTCAACGGAATAACTCCTGCGTGTTTCATGGCAGTTGTTTGGTCCCTGTAATCTTCGTAGGAAACTGACTGTTATCACTGTTCCCATTTTTGTTTACTCATCTTAACACCAGCTGGAACAAATTCCAGACTGCCCCCTCTCTCCGGCTCTTCTCCAGGCTCGCCAATGACCACAGATGACACGAAGACTATCGCCGAAAGTTCCAATGCATCCTTTGCGCTGGTTTTCTGTCCCCGTTAGGAAGCTGCCATCCTGCTGTCCAGTACCTGGCCGCGTGACCCTGAGACAAGCCAAGCCACGCTAATGACCGCCCCGGGTGCCTCATCTCAGATGGACCACCACGATTGTCCAAACAGTTACTATCGCTACTGAAATGCCGCGCAACCCCCCAACCTCCGAACCCGTACCGCCAAAGAATATCATAATCTCCAATATCAAAAATGGACAACACAGGTCATTCATGGCAAGTGTATTTAAGGATTAATTGTAAATCTTAAATGTACCCACTTACTTCCCGCCACACATCAAAATCTGCTCCCGACCGCATAAGTCCGGCGACCATTTTTGTAAGTTCCATTGTCTCTCTGTGCACAATTTTTCATATATCTTCGTCCCGTAAATTGTCCGATGCAACTTTGAATGTTTCCTGCTGCTTTATTTAAAGCATTATTTTGACTACTGAATGTCGTTGATTACCATTCTCCATCCACCTCATATGATATCCAGTGTGATTTCGACTCTTCTCCATCCCGCTACCACATTCATATCGATGTTCACCTTTACCATATAACCCTCTTGATTTTTTATGAACCCGGCCACTCGGCAACACCCACCATTTCTTTTCAGCCAAATTATGCGCCAGCGAAGCGCACCTTTATTGCGTTTAAACAGGGATTGACTCGTGGTGGGCGACTCATAGTCAGCCCCAGAAAGTCTCGGCGATGGATTATCTGGCTCTGATTTAAAGCCCGAAAACTCGCGTTTAGCCTATCTTATTGGAGGTTATGTTCATGAGAGCAAAGAAGATGCATCTTCACGACTGAATTTTTGTTTTACGATTTACACTGCGCCGTCCGTGTGCAAATTTGATTCCTTCTCGCGCATGACTCTTGTATTTCGAGAAATATACCTCTTATTATTATTATTATTATTTTTGACTCCCTGCTATCTTCCAAGGAGAAGTGCCCTTTTGATAGCATCATGCTCCAGTATGTCCACTTTTCAAAGGAGATTTACTACATGGTACTTTACCGTCCTCTTCCTTTGCTTCCCCTCCTTCAAAGGGGCTTCGGGATCTCATGGACGACGACAGTGTTGTTCATACCTAATGAAGCATCGTCAGGTTTCCGCACAGTAACTAGCTCCTGACTTACCTGGTGCATTGTTTGTTCTAGTTCTCTCCGCCTTATTTTTGCTTGCGAGGTTCTCCTGCCCTAGCCGGTGGTGTGTATTTTTATGCGATTCCTAAACCTGCCCGCCTGCTCGCTCTCTTTGTCGGCTTCAGTTCTGCTCCTGATTAGCTTTCATCTTTTGCTTCTGTTCTGCCCTGTAATAGTGTTTCCGCTTTACCGCAACCAACGGAGTTTCTGTTGCTTATGGATCTATCTAGTCAGCAGAGCCTACCCTAGTAGGCTCTCACTTTGTTGCAGGTGCCAGTGCCCCTTCTTTCCTACCGAGCGAAGGGCTATCCTCAACTTCTGCATCTTTTAGCATACAATTGCGTGCAATTTCACCCAACTGGGCCTTCTCCCTACCTGCGGTCAGATTTGTCGTTAACTTTTCTGGGTGCTTTCCAGAGTAACATTATGCACCACTGATTCGCAAGCTGAGCAAACCCAACTTAGCTTGTTGTATTGACAGTACGGCTTACAAGTGACCTCCCTCAAGCCTTCACATGCACGGTGGAACCGTTTATTGCATTTATCGCACTGGATCCCTGCTATTACCCTGCCCTTGAGACAAATGGTTCTCCCACATTTCGCTTCCTATCCACGGCTTCGCACTGAACTTTTGGCCTGTAGTGCCTTCCCAGTCGGTCTACCCGTAGATTACGCTGGCCATGAGTTAAATAAAATTGCAAATCAGAGTCACACACTTTTAGCCACAGTCAAGAAGAATGGTCTTTCTGGAGCAAAACAAATCCGATCATTTATCTTTGCTTATTTTTTTATTTTCCGCTTGTCTACCTAAATTCATCGAACCTCTAAATTGGTTATCCTAGTCTTGCTTCCGGCCACACCTTGTTTTGGCGCAGTCAGTTTGCGCATGACGCAAGCTGTCACACCGAATAAAAAGCCATCCAGATTGGAATGTTGTCCACGAGTTTCAGTGTTCTCTGTCGCTGCGCAGCTATGGATTTCTTTGTTTTCTGAAAAACGGAGTTTCCGTAGTAAAATCCTACATTTAAAATTAGCTGCATATTTTGTTCAAATATACAAGACGGAAAATTGAATAAGTGCTTCCCCGATCACAATCATGTCCCCAAATTCGCAAATACCATAGTGCACCATGGATCCAGAGCCCGTTAAAAAGCTTACACTGACGTGTACCAAAGCTCTCGCTCGGCCGATTTGCTCCGGTGCTTCCCAACCCCGATCACAAAAAGCCGGGCTCTCGGCTCCAGCCTACATTGACTCTGCTGTAGCTTCTTCCTCATTCCTGGCGACACATGTGAGAGGAAGGTCACAAGTGCCGCTAGTCGCTTTTCTTGCTAGACATTTCAAAATCTTTGAGGTTCGTACTAAGCCCCTTTTGTTTTGTCCAAATTTCATCCAGAGTAGGCATATATTCCACATTTTCCTAACACCTCTTCTCGCTGCCCAGCTGCCTCTCTCGTTGTCAAGCTTTGAACTTCTCTATGCCGTCGACGTCTTTCAGGTGGCATGGGGCCCGAATTCTCGAATAATGTTCGAGGAGAGGACGCACTGCCACTTTGCAAAAGGGTAGAAAAACCTGTATGTTTACTCAACTAGGTCTTACAACCCTGATCAGCAAACCCCTGGCCCTTTCGGCTGCAGTCTAACAGTACACGGACGGATGGAAGTATGGCCTAACAGCAAACCTTAAATCCTTGGCTTCTGCCAGGCTAATCTAGTCGAGGTCTGCCGTGAAAATCTGAAATTTGCCAGAGTTCGCGGAATATTGCAACGATTCAACCATCGTCTGACTGTCTCTTAGTAACGGGATATGTCATTTCCTATAACTTTGAATTTCTGTGCGCAGATTAAACGAGAAATGGCCATTTACTGAAGCGTGTCGTTTATAAATGAAAGGCACTTTCTGATCCGGATTCTTAGTTAACAACCTGGAGTTGTACAGCTACGTTCAATAAGAAACTGGCCCACTCATTTCTTGGCCAATGCAGCTGTACCAAAATCTTGCAGTTCACGCTCTCGAAGAAAACGAGCAACTGACTCCAAGGCTCAGACGATTTTCCTACATCTTTGGGACAATTCACATCATTTAGAAACATGGAGAGATTCGTTGTGCTTGAACTGCTCTTGACGAAGCTGCGCTTCACCGAAGTCAAGAGTTACTTACAAGGTGCCAGTGTAGCTCGTCCTTAATTATTCGTTCCGAACATTTGCACAACATTTGACCTACCGGCCTGTAGTTGTTTGCCTTGTGTCTAGAACGTGCCTCGTGCACTGCCGCAACCGTAGCCATTTTCCGGTCCGCTGAAAGTTCTCCCAGCCTGAGTGGCGCTCTATAGAGCTCTTTTGGAGGCTTTCAACGGACTTTCGCAATAAGTTGCACAAATGCTGGGTGAATGCCGTCTGCCCCCACTCCTTGTGGTTTTTTGGCCCTAGCAAAATATGCAACACTTTCTTTGAATTCTGCTTATCCAGTCTAGGAACATCCTGGACCCCTTGGGAGACCTCATAAACTTTAGGTGGTGCTCGGCAGTTTACGCTCCTAGGGAAGTAGCCTCGAACATGTTAGCCGTTACATTTCTCAGGTACCGTCGGTTGATTCGAGGAAAATTTATAACACGTTTGGTGCTTCCTGTGGTATACTTAGCACTCAAAGCAAATTACGATACCCTGCTTAGTTTTGCTCAGGGGCTCTTTGTTATCACCCAGCAAATTCCCTTCCTGTCTCCGTTTATCAGTGGGTCTTGCGTCGATTACTGTTACTCATCTTTGAATCTGGTTGCCCGTTTTCCGCGCTGATTCAGCCCATGAACCTGGAGCCAAGCCGAGTGCATATAACCGGTTGGTATTTCTGGATGCGTCTTTGTAGGAGCAGCTGATCCTAAGCGGTTAAGGTCTCCCAATAGATTGAATCGTGATGACCTCCTCGTCAAGTTCTGCATCACCATTCCCAGAGCAGAATTTTCGGTCTGGTGAGGGCTGTAAATACAACCTGTTCTCACGAGCCACTAACTAGCCGAGTGCGCAACGGGATGGTCTGCACCTTTATAGTAATCACAGTGAACACTGAATTTCATTAGCTTTACTTCAACCTCAGATGCAGGAAAACTCTTACTCCCTAGCAGCTGTCGAAGCTAACCTGTCTATAACTGATGAAACTCCCGAAGGTGGTGGAAGGCTGATTCCTCGTCAGCCACTTCTCGGTGACAGCGACAATCAGCAAACCATCGGTCCTTGTCAAAAATTCACCTCACCCACTTCCCGGTGGGCAAGCATCAGTAGTCCCTAGTTCCGGGACATCTCCTGAGACGTCTGCGCTTTCCCTGTTCACACTGCCCTTGGGCGCCACTACCGTTATACACCTGGATTCTTTGAATCCTCAGATACTTTGAACACGGGTGAATCAAATAAAAGAAATACGTCTTCTGCAAAATAAATTTTCGCATCAAAATTCACAAAAACATCGTCATACAAATGAATTTTTGCCTCATCAGATGTGTATTTTTAATTGCTCGATGGCATGTTTGTCTGCGTCCATCGCGCGGTTGTGATACTAACTGTTTTGGGACCCACGCGATATATATTTTATTCCGTACGGTTGCATCGGATTTCGTTTTGAGTCTTTGCGATCGAGTTCGAAAATTAGAAAATTCCATTGATTTCAGAACTTTACTTTCAGCAGTGTTTGCCGTACCTTGCATAGTATTGCCGAAGACTGGCAAGGGAGGCTAAGGGTGACAGCTCTATTTTAGAGGCTGCCAAGGGATATTTTAAAGCAAAGAATTTACCGACACATCGAGTCGGCCAGCCTTTCAAATTTGCCCGAAATGTGATTGATGAGGTGATGTCTAAAGTTTTGAGTATCACAAAAGACAATTACAAGATGTCGAAACCAGTGATGAAGGTGCAAAACCGCATCATAGTTTTAGGTCATCCGGACTACGAGTATGAGCTAAAAGCAGCTCATATGCTGAAATGTGTGGTCCGTTGTCTGCCATCTGAGTCACAGAACCGCCGGGCAGAGGAAGCGTAGGCCACAAGACAGAAAGCCAACTTTAAGGGTTTAACGGAATAACTAGGCCGGCAGACAATGATGGCGGATAGCAGTTTCGGTCGCCTTACTCGGGAGAGTAGCGAACTAACGAAGGCCTCAACCAGGAAAATGAACAAAATTGAATGTATATTTCTCATTAGGTTCGAGAGGAATGCTTGGTCGCAAGGTTAAACTACAAATGTGGGAGAAGCAATTTCAATAAGGAATTATACGTCAACATAAAAAGATATCAGTGGAACGGAAAAGGGCGGATAATGCGGCATGGTAAATCGGCATTTGATTTAGGCGTTAAATGTGGCAAGGCAGTACTTCGGGTTTGCTTCTAATCAGCGCCCTGATAGTGCATTATCGTATTGTGCGAAATTTCCGGATGGAAACCAGTAATTTTGCGGTGGTTTAGGTATAAAGGAAATTTTTGGACATAGTCTGATGCCAGGGCTAAAAGATGAAGCCAGATGCTGAAAGGATTGCCAAAAGAAGGTTAGTATGATGGAGATTAGTTATATTTCAATGAACATGGATGTCGCCTTGGATTGCAGAAGATATTTTGAAATAGGACAAGTGAAAAACTGCCAGATGAGCTGTTACTGTGTCGGCTTATTTTGTTTCATGGCAAAATTGCGGCAGATGGGCAAGGGTATTCAATGAGCAGTCGAGGTTTAAGAATGAAGGAGTGCAGTAGGTGAAAGCATTTCTTCAGAAAGGTCCCGTGATTAAGGGTGTAATATAGACTATTGTGGTTTTTGAGAGAGAGAGAGAGAGAGGGAGGGAGGGAGAGAGAGAAAGCATTACTTGGCAGCGGCTGCATAGAATGTGCGCAAAACACTGCATTTACAGAAGGTCTTGATTGTTTCTGAGGCGTGCTGAAAATACTGGGGAAGAAAAAATTTATTGCTAGGAGGCTTTTTGATGCAAGTCAACACAGTTCATAAACGGAAGTGGGCCACGTAAAATGAGAAGCAATTCTCCAGGAACCATTAAAACGCTTGCGGGTTGCCTGGCTTTTCAGTGTGCAGTTGAATGGACTGACCGTGAACTGGACACCCAACCTGAAATCCACCTTGTTTGAGGTGGAGTATTGTGGTTCAATCTGCTAGGGCGTATGAGTCCGCCAAAAGCAAACTTCCATCAAAAAGGCGGATCTAGCTAACGGGATTTAATAGTTGTCACTTCGATTTGACTCCCATTTTGTGTGTATTATGAATGTCCACAAGTATCCTGCGAAGGGACGATAATGGCCGCAGTCAGGTCAATAGCAATTTTACTTGTTCCAGCATCCAGATACACTGTTTCCCTTTTCGTTTAGTAACGCAATACACTGTGTGTATGCAGGATGCGATAGTTTATACCCCTAGCTTTGGAACTTTAGAAACTGAAATGAAATGTGGAGAGGACTTGCAGTCTAACAGAGGTGCACGCTGTGGGTTAGTGAACAAATCTGTAAAACGGGCTGTGCCACAATGGGAACTTGGGAGTGGGCATAAAGTTAAAGAGGCGTGAATTTCTTTGGCAGCAGTACATGGAAAGACAGAGTTAAACGACACGCAATAATAGGAAAATATTTTAGAAGTTATCTTGTTTTCAGTCAGGCAGATGCTATGCAAGCTTATGACTGCAGGAGCTGAATATTATTCACTTAAAGCGGAGCTAAACGGAGGCCTTGAATACCATTCGCAACTGAGTGATAGAAGTCTCTTCCAAGGCTTACAGTAATTCGGAATAAAAAAGCTGTAATGCCTGCAACTTCTGATGCAGAGGTGGGCAAGGCAAGGTTTCTACAACGCAGTGAGTGGGTAATGTCCGAGCGGAACCGTGGGATGCGACTGAAAATGATTGGCCTCAATGAAGGCAGCGGATGAGGACCAGGTTCATCTTTAAACGGCAGCATTTACAGGAATTCTAGTTCGGGGTGTATGCGGCACTCTATCTAATTCAGTGTTATAAGCCATCCCATGAGCTACGTTTTTGAAATTTCTTTGCAAGCATTCTGTCAGAAGCCAATACTTTTAATGGGCGTTTAAGAAAACCAAAGAGCCGTATTCAGGAGCTGGCCGAGCATGGATGCCGCAAAGACGAAGATTATTTTGCGAGAGACGCAGCGACCCTAAGGTGAGACCTAGGGCCCTTTCAAACTTTGCCGCTTGGAAAGTGGTGTGCCCCAAGGATTTATATATCTCAAAATTAGGTAAGCTGACGTTCATTACAAAAATTCACATAGCACTTGGCGTACCGTCAATATACAGTTCCTCAGGACTGGTGCAACACGCGTTGGTAATGGGAGGAAAATTTCGAAAACAAAATTTAATGACTCTCTCCAAATACCAAAAGTCAATGGGAATGTGAAACTCATGTGTTATTAGTAAAATTTGTTGGTTTTTTTCTATCCTTCGCACCAACCCTACTTGATTTTGTTCTTCAAATGCACGCTAAAGGATGGACGCAGCGTGTGACCACGCCCACAATGTTTTAGTTGCCTTTTAGAGTTAGGTTTATTGTAAAGCACTCGTAGCTTTAATGTTTAAGTAATAAGCCCCTACCTGGCAGCGACCATAAGGTGATCACATGCAGCTTCCCAATCCGTGACAAACCTTCTTAACCCATGCGTACCGACCATATTGTCTATTCCCAAATGTCAACGTGCTGGAACAAAACACCTGAAGCTTTGCGAACCTCTGATCGTTTCAGCTTCTTTTTATCGCCTGACCCAGGGAATACAAATGCAAAAGACAACGTTTGCGAGAATCTTTTTTTACCATTAACCGTCTATCCACTCCGATCGCTCAACATTAACTCAAGAAGCCTATCAAAGATTGTCAGCTACAGATGAAACACCTGAGGGCCCAGAAAATCTTCAGCGAAACAGGAGGCTTTCCGCTTCCAAGGCGAGCTAACCGCTTGAAACAAGAATTTCTTTTCTGGTCTGAACTAAGTGTCAGGCTGCAGGAAATGGCAGCGCTTGGACCGCCCAACCCGGTTCGGAAGACTTCCTACATCGTCAAAGCTCGTTTAAAGCACAATTTTTCGGCCACTCCGAATTTAATCATTTTCAGCTCCTTACGCATAGAGTCCCCTATAGACATCGGGGTCGTATTCAATACATGTTCCTTTCCCACATCCATGAGCGATGACCTGGCGCATTCAGAAATCCACCACATGCCAACTTTGGCTAGGTTGAATCCATTCCACTAGATGTTTTTGGTGTCACGACGGTGAAAATGCGCCAGGCGATCTCACAAGCCGGAGACTAATGGCATCCCACCAGTCCTGTTCAGCAACGGTAGTCTAGATTTTCCCCTGATACTTCTAAATCTGCTCTAATTCTCCGTGCCCTGCACTAAATTTCCGTAGAAGTATAAGGCCTCTATTATCGTTCACGAAACAAAATGTTCTCTGCACGAAACTGAAAACTACCATCCTATTAAGCACACTCAACTTCCATCTGGACTTATGGAAAACGTTGTTAAAGAAAAGATATCAAGATTTTTACCAGTCATAATCGTATCAACCCTTCCCAAAACCGATTTCTCGGGGTCTGATTTTGCCTAACCTGTCAGTTTGACTTCTTGGAACTAGCTATCCAGGGTGCTGCATCCCAACGGTCGGTGAACACAAACTGTTGAAGCAGGTGAGAGGACTTTGTCTGTGATTCTCATTTCCCACTTCTGGGCCAAATCAGGTTGCATGGTAAAATAAATTCACTCCTAT
Source organism: Fasciolopsis buskii (assembly GCA_008360955.1). NCBI lineage: Eukaryota > Metazoa > Platyhelminthes > Trematoda > Plagiorchiida > Fasciolidae > Fasciolopsis > Fasciolopsis buskii. The sequence continues at coordinate 134,723 of LUCM01011753.1, read as the reverse complement.
CAAGCTTGCCAAATAAACAAACTTATCACATAAAAGTCCTCAATATCAACGGCTGATTTCCTCAGCCCTGAGCTATTACCGGTGGGGATATGTAGAGAAGCGTGCTTCGTGCGCTTCTATTCCTAATATGTAGTAATGATATATTTAAAGATATTCATCGTGCTGCATCATTCCTGTATGCCGATGACCTTAAGATAATCTACATTTTCGAGACTGGTTCATTTAACTGCACGCTTGCACTAGCTAAGGAAGACTTAAAGTCTCTTGATAACTGGTGTTCCAAGTGGTTTATGAAGGTCTCTGTTGACGAGAGTTCTTTAATGGCATAAAAATGCCATGTTTCCCCGGGCTTCCTCTCCACAAACGGCCTGCTCATTTCTGCATCACACACGGTTAGGGATTCAGGACTACAGTATTTCTGCTCTTTCAACTTCCATGAGAAAGCCCACCACCAAACCGCCGTATCCGAAAGAACCGCTACAATGATCTTAAGAGCATTCCGCACTCAAGATGGCAGGCTAATCACATTGAAGTCACACGTCAGACCCCACCTGGAATATTGCCCTATAATCTTCACGCATATGCCTAAAGTTGATACAATTGTGGATTCTGGGTTTTCCAAACATTGGCGTTGATGAGCCTGGGTGAACCTAACGGAGACGTTTTGGCCGGTAAAATGCAGCAGTATCTGAATAAGACCTTCGTTTTTACTGGATAGCAGCCAAGCACTCGGCACAAATCCTTGAACCTGAAAAGATTGGGGGAAGTAAGTTTGTCAGGACAGCTTTTTCCCCAAAGTTTCGTCAACTCCTGGAACAAGTCGCTGGATGAATTGGACCCCCCTCCCCAACGCGGATCGTTTCTGGGCCAGTTTGGACGGGGTTTGAACGTCCCAATCCTATACCATATTACGAGCTGCTCTTTTATTTACTGAAATCTCTTATTTAAATTCACCCCATAGGGCATTCCACTCTTTATTGTCCTATTTGTATGATTTTACTCTATGGACACCCATTTTGTGCTTAAATTAACGGACCAAAATATGTTTCTTTCTCGCCGTTAGCTAGTCGCTTCACATGTTTCAGATTCCTGATGGCCTGAAAATACCTATGCTCATCCTCACATTATTCTAAAAATCAATCACCTGTCCACTCGGCCTGGGACAACCCCTCAGTAATCCAAGCATGGTAGGATAACGCAGCCCAGCGATTTACGAACTTTAATTACTTTTGGCTTCAGCTGCAAGTCCTGTGACCAGACCAGAGAAACGCTTCTTAGAACACTGCGTTAACAGCCAGCGCGTGAAACCAGGAGCACCCAGAAGGAGCTTAACAGTGGTAGCGTTTCCTGCCGGTTTATGACACTGGAAAAATTTCGAATAATCTTTTGGCCTTTTGGCCACCTTTGCTCTGTGGCACCCCGACTGTACTGACAGTAAATAACCTGTCAGTTGGGCGCTGCTGCATTTCTTGAAGTGCCGCTCCTGCATCTGATGTTTCCCACTTCTGATGCATAGGCAGCCGTTTTCCATGTTGGAAGAACCCTGGTATCTACTTTGATAAGGTCGTTCACCGGGTAATTATTACCCTTAAATCAACTTGGTGGCTTCCTGGCTAGTATCCTTTTCCGTCACATGTACCCGTACCCAAGTCCATCTCCACACAAGTTTGTCCCACATATTACAGATCTCTCCACAACAAAATATAGTAACCTTTTCTTCGAGGATGCGCAAAAAGATTTAGATACCAATATTTGTGGGGATTTTGGTTGCGCAAGCGAAGTAGAAGATGGCATCAGATGGGAAAGAGGTAAACACAGGTACTACCAAAAGTCCTCAGCTCCGTGAAATGAATTTAGATGCACATAGAGCGTGCATATCACAAATGGATTTGTGCTATATGTGTTGCTTTTCCCGAAGAATCTGGACGAATATTTTATGGACCTTTAGACTTTAGGAGGTTACTGTGATGCAGCTAGATCAGGCAGCCATCAAGGAAGAATACACCAGTTAAACTTTGAAAAGAATTCAGAGAACCAGAATGCTTGGCCGGAACAAGCCTTCCAAAAATGTAAAGAGCCCGCAGAAGGACCCCGGAAAATAAAGCCAAACCATGTAAGTTGCTTTTAATCTGGGGATTAGGCAACCAGCGACTGAACTGCAATAAATGAAGAGTACAACTGAAGGGTCGGTAGCGAAAGACAAGAGGCATCTGCTAAGAAACTGTGTGGATACTGTTTTCATTTCAGAGATGGCCACAAGGTGGACGGCTTTCAGCTAATTTATTAACCTTTCGGTATTAGCCGACCTTCCATCGAGCTTCATATGCATCATCTACGAAGGCTGTGCTAACTGGAAGAAGGCGGTCGTTCAGTATCCTCCAACCCTAGCGAGCAAAGCCCCAAACGCGGATGAAACTGTGTGACCGTGGTGCAGAGCACACCACCAGGTCCGGTTTCCAGAAATACAATGATGGTGCCCATTTTTAAGACAAGGAACCAGATTGAGGAGATGGTGGAGGGCACTCAGTGGCTCACTTCCAGTGAGTTACTGAATAAAAGTGGTTTGTCAAACCAAGTGCAAGAATTCCAAACTAGGGTTTCTAATAAGTCAAAGAATGCATGCATTTCCCAGTGCCTAAGCCAGAGGATAGGGCAGGTTATGATTGCCTAAAAGGCTTTAGGCTGTAGATGGAATTTACTGTGCAGTTAAACTAGAGCCTGCAGTCTAAGAAAGAAGTGGGGTGATTTGACGGTTCCTAGTTGCAGCCGAAGGGCAACTGATAAAAGGAAAACTTGTTATTATTCCGGAGGATTGTACTCTTTAGGGGCAGGTTAGATTTACCAGTTCACAAGTTTGAGAGGTTTTGCTACTTCTGCACTAGAATTATATCCCATGGAACGTCCCGTTTCTGCGGATGCCCCAGATGTGCGGATCATTCAGTGTTATATTCACCTAGATTGAGCAACTGTGGGAACAGTTTGAACATGCAGGGTTCCCCAGACCGGAGAGGTAGAGGATTCCGCGCTGATGATAGTGCTACATAACCTGACAAGCATTTCAGTACGATTCGCTTTATTGAAAAAATATAGCCTCCCTGAGATCCGCTAGGTCGGCAAGATCCCACTCAAAAACGCCAATGGCGATGGGTTCTTAGTGCGGCTGCATAGTTATGGCCTAGCTCACCATGTTAAAAATGCAAATATTTTTGCAGGTGGGGGGCAATCATCAAAGCGGTTGATAATCGGAAATAGCAACGATATCTGTTCTATGACGGCTGAAGGTCATCTGGACAAAAGTGATCACAGTATACTTTAGATAAGATTGGCTGCAATGAGCGTCGTACCAATTGGCAGTTTGCCAAAACCCTTGCCAAAATCAACAAAGTGTCCGAGGAACGCAGAAGTAGGCATGCGCTGGACCCCAAGGAGTCCAGATCCACCGGTAAGGAACATCCGGGTTACAATACAGAAAGTTGTTGTAACTAACTAAAGGCTTCTTATTTTAACAGCCGGGGGGATAAGCATCGTCCGCCCCGTTAAAAGCCTGATTTAGAATGAGCGATTAAATCCGGAAGGAAGTCATGGGTTAACTACAACGATTTTTGGTCCAAAATCGCTGCACCACGTATGCCGATTTTGGGAACACGCTCGGAACAATGTAACCAGGGTTAAAGTTGTAATTGGTAAAGCTTTAATTGGTAACTGCTTGTCGCTTCAGGATACGAAGAAAAACTAAAAGGGGTTTTTGGGCATCTATGCAGTCTGAAAAGGCCGTACTTTACTGTGGAAAGCCTGACCAGGGATCATGATACTTTAACTTTTACGAATAAAGGGTTTTTCGAAAATGCTCTCCTTGTCTTTAAAAGAGTGTATTTTTTAGTAATTTCGAACGCTTCCGAAGTATTCAGATCGGCCGGGACGGTGCCAAAATTAGGTAGGTTTAACCTGGACGAAAGCAAAGTACTATAGATTTTAGGAACATCGACCAGCGCGAATAAGAGGGGACAGAAGGCAGTCACATGGCACCTATCCAACCTACTCTGAATGTACTTTCAAGCATTCAGAAGAGTTCTATAAGGTATTCCGTGGGCTGCGAGAAATTCCACCGGGTTGGAAAATTGCATCATCTAAGGTAGATCCTAGGCCTAATGGTAACAACTGAAGTTCGGTCGGTCTGATGTACATAATGTGTAAATACTTGGAACGGATAACTAGGAAGCATCTATGCTCGCACCTTGTAAACGACAGTCTACTGGCCTTGGCGTAACAAAGATTCTTCAAGAACAGGTAGGGATAAACGAATCTCTTGATTATTTTCTGATACGGGTCTTAACATAGATGAAGGCAAGGCAGTCGAAGTATTCTGCCTTCGTTTTGGTGCACCTATTGATTTCGAAAGTTTTTCTGCTAGGCCGCAGACTGCAAGCTTTGGTATTACTGAATCGGCCAGAAAATGGGATGGGCAATGCCTCAGCAACCGTAGACTGACAGTTCAGTTGGAGGGGAAGAATCCGGATTACAAGATTTCATAAGCGTAGTAAAACGAGGCTCTGTGCTTTGATCAGAAAACACCGGTTCGAAACAGCTGGACCGAAGATCAGTGTGTGCTAGCGTTTCCCGCGAAACGAAGGGCACGATGGTAGGTAGTTAGTTACGCACAGCTGTTTCAAGTTATTAAAACCTGTGTTTATTCTGCTTTTTCAAATACCTAAGAAACCAACGAAGGTTATCAGCCAATCTATTCTCGGAACAAACGACAAGCTTTCTGGCGTCCGACGGTGGCGTCATTCAGTTCCCCAACGGACACAGATGAAAATCATACCAAAGAAAATCAAGCCGGGCGTGCACAGGTGCCCCGTCCTTTGCATGCTTTCCAACAACAAAACTGCAAATTCTGAAGGGTGTACTTCGAATGCTGAGGTGCACGATTTGCACTGTTGTCCGGTAATCCGTGTCCCCGCCCCAGTCTGATATATGCCAAATTCGCGTTTATGGGAAACATGGAATCCATCCGGCTTCACTGAATTTCCCACTGTAACTTCCAGTTCCACCAGGCGTTTGCTGTCCATCGGTAGTTCTGCTGACCAGAATATTAGGAGTCTACGGTCTTTGCGACTATGTCCGCTCAGAGAACATAGCTAGCCGAAGTGCAGTCTGTTCATTCGGTCTCTTCGGGAAAGCTGGTCCGATCTGAGTTTGCGTTTGTGCCGTCTTCCGAAATTTTTCAGTCCTCCGTTTCTGACACCCTACTTGCAGATTCAAAGGCGTTGTTTGCCCGCAACTCAGTAGATGATGTGCACCTGGGACTAGTTTTTGGTACTGATGGAAAAATATTCCTATTAGACCCAAACGTGCGCACAGTCACTGACTGCGCCACTTTCCCGTATTAGTTCTCGTCCTTAGGATTTGCCTCTCCCGAAATCATCATAGTCACAGAGATGTGGTCTGTATTGGTAACCAAAAGACAAAGCTATTGCAGTCACTAAGTTCACCAAATTTTCTGGAAGTTCTAGGCAACCAGCCCTATGATCATGGATAAACCAGGTGGACTTTCCGGTCATTTTGCGTCCACAGTTGCAAGAGTCTGTTCCACGTGTGCGTGATTTTTACTGATCTGTTGGTCGTCGGCCAGGTAACATTGCAGCCGCTGCGGCCGCGGCCTCACTGGATTTGTCAGAGTAGAACGCGGAGGGTTTAGGCGTTGATTAGGCAATTTCTTCACCGGAGCAAAAAAAGAAAGATAATTCGGAGGACACTTAAATAACTTAACAGAACTGAAGTCTTCCCCTGCGGTACACCGTTCTTTGCTGTGAATTGTTCTCGCTGTTGTCTTTTGCAATTTAGGGTGTTATTTCAGTATTTTTAGCATAATCGGAAACGTTTTCTTAATTGAAAATATTCCCTAAATTTTTTTTGGCCACTAACATCTGATCTCATTCCTCGCTGACATTTCTGTAAATATTAACTTTAAGCCTGGGCCGTCAAATTTACAACTCCCAGTTGGACCTATTTTAAATGTTTTTTGCTGCTAACCACATATTCTGCTCGTCCATTGATCTACTTTTAAGAGCGGATTTACCAATTAGCCTGTCTATTTATCTTTCTACCCGCACGATCCCGCAATTCTTGACAACATCCGATTGCCTGTTACCAAACGTTTATAGCCTCTCATAGCCATTTTACAAGTCCCTGACTTTCTAAAACCCATACGATGCTTTCACCAGCCGAACCAAAGCGACGTCAGCTTTGCACCGTAGTACTCAGGAAACCCGTAAAATCCCTGATTCCCATTAAAACGTGCTCACTCCCGCTTAGTGACATATTTAGCAATTCTGGCCCCAAAGCTCTTGATGTCTCAAAAATAATGAGGGACCTAGAAATCAAAGTATAACAGACCAAGGACCTGACATTAAAATTTTCTCCATTAGCCAACCTAACTGACCCTTCCAATGACAATAATGCCAGCAATCTCGCAGCCACATGGCGCTTCTTTGATTCCGTAACTGAAGAAGATCACAAACGTATCGCGAATGCAAAAACGCCATGGTCTTTAATGCACGCGACCGCCTTCCGCTTCCACTAGTCCAATCTACCATTCTCAATGCTTGTAGCACTACCCACCACTCCTGTCTGTGTTCTCGGCTCCGGAAAAATCCCCCAACAATAACTGTCCAATTTTATCACAGTTTCGTGAAGAACTTTCTACCAAGGAGTTTATAGCAAAAAAGGTGAACATTGCCAACTACACGCCTTACAAAAATGTTAAGACCTTTGCGGATAACACCCCCTTTCAGAGAGATATATCACGGCCACAGAAGTTTACCGCAACTTCTCAAGTAGGCCAGAATTCGTTCGTATCTGGTGCTCCTCCTCTGACCAGGGCGCTGCAAGTACAGGTTCCTCCTGACGGGTCAAATTCTGAACCTACTGCCATGGTTTCAACTAACCTATCCTCTCCATGTGACAGTCTCCATCGACCACATCTCCGGCTGACCCTTGTCCGGTGACCACCACCGGGACCAAAAAACAAAACCCCTCAAAAACTACACCTTCAAGCAATTTGCACAACCGGCCTCTCCCGTACCTACGCCGCTCTATTTCCTGCCCAATCTCTTCACCTCACAAATCTGGTACTAATCTGTTTGAGAATAAATCTATTGATGGCAGTGGCACCCACCTTCGCGTATACCCGCTGCAAAAGTAGTAATCCCCCGATATTAGCTCCTTTGGTCGCAACCAATACCGGTATAGATGAAACTCAGTCCTCTTTGCCCGTCCCATTTAAATCTACCAACTCTAGTACCCCAAGATAGAGTTAGGAGTTTGTTCCACAATTAAAGTAAGCAACTGTGAAGAATTTTGCTCTGATCGATAGTGGATTCAGGGTTATTCTCAACGAGTCGTATCTAATACGAAGTGGATATGGGAGACTAACAACGGCGTGCATGGCGCTTGTAGTAGAGTGAACATTATTAAGGCAAAGATTAAATAGCAAGGCAAGATTTAATTTGACTCGGCGAGGCTATAATGGTTCAAGTCCAAGCAGCTCGCATTTGGCTTCGTAGTTTAGGCTGGATGAAGGACCTAGGAGATTTCTAGTGAACGCCCGCCGCAAACTCTCGATTAAAATTCGATCAACTTTACGCATATGCGTGAAGATAATCGGGTAGTACTCGAGGTGGGGTCTAGCATGGGACTTGAAGATGATGATTTTGCCGTCTTGATTGCGGAATGCCCTTAAGGTCATTGTGACGGTTCTTTTAGCTACAGCGGTCTCGTGGTGGGCTTACTCATGGAAGTTGAAAGAGCAGGACTTTTGTAACCCTAGGTTCTTAACTGAATGTGATACAAGAATTGGCATACCGTTTATGGAGAGGGATCTCGTAAGAACATAGCATTTATGTTATTAGAGAACTTTTGTCAGCACAGAACTTCACAAGCCAATTGAAACACTAGTTAGCAAGAGATTCTAGGTCTTCATTGGTAAGTGAAACAGTTTAGCTTAATGAAACAGTCTAAAAAGGCAGACTATTTTAATGTCATTGGAAAACAGGAATTGGGTGCCACAATAAATAACTTTAAACATATCATAAATGTGTAGCAGGAATAGGAGAGGACATAGGACCTGAATGACCCCAGTGGTAGTAGCACAGGGGTGGGGAAAATAATCGTTAGTATATTGAAAGCGATCGGAAAGGTAGGATGATAGCCAAGATAAAAGGGAGTTTCCTATTCCACAAGTTCTACTTTTGGCCAGAAGTCGGGAGTGGGAAACGCGGTCAGACGCTTTTGACATGTCTAAAAGATTATGAGCATCGATCGGTGGGAATGAGCAACTTGGGTAACGAATTTCAGGAAGTCACACTGACAAGTGAGACGGGATCAGTCCCTGAGGAAGCCGTTTTGGGGAGGGCTGGTAAGGTTGTGAGTGTAAGGAAGTTAACCAGCTGTTCTTTAACAATCTTTTCCACAAGCCTGGATAGAACTGGAGTGCGGTTTACGAGGCGAAAGTGTTCAGGTTCATGTATAGAGCAATTTTGTGGTGTGGAAAAATAATAAAGGTTTACCATTTTGACGGAAAAGTAGCGTCAGACATGGAGAGCGAGAACAGATTTATAAGGACCAGCAGAAAATCTGGACCAGCGGTGCGAAATAGAATTGGTCAGATGCCGTCAAGGACCGGCCTGTGGAGTGGCCTGGCATATTTCAGCACTGATGATGCCAGAAACGTCGAATGAGATGGAGAATAATGTAACCGAAGTTACCATTGGGTGGATTTCAGAGTGTCCGATTGTCATTAATGAGAGTAGAAAGGAAATATGTATTGAATGCCTCTGCGATGTCCACAGGGGACTCGATGCATGAGCTATTAAATATGATTAAGTTCGGAATGAATGAGGATTTGGGCTGTGAGTGAGCTTTGAAAATGTGTGAAGTCTTCCGAACTGAGTTAGGCAACCCAAGAGTTAGTATTTCCTGCCTTTTTAACAATAGTTCGGACTCCATAATAAATTCTTGTCGCAAGCGGTTGGCCTGCATTAAGAGCGGGAAGTCTCATGTTTTGTTGAAGATTTTCTGAGCCTTCACAAGTTTCGTCTGGAGCTGACAAACCCTACAAGGCTTCTTGGGTTTATGTTGGTGATCGGAGTGGACAGACGATTAATGGTAAAAAGAAGCTTTGCGTAAGGCTCGTCTGCCGCTCTCTGCAGCTCAGGCGATAAAAAGAAGCTGGACCAATTAAGGGATCGCAAAGCATCAGGGATTTCGTCCCAACGAGTCGATATATAGAAAGAGGAAGCATGGTGAGTACACGGGTGAGGAAGGTTTGTTGCGGAGAGGGAAGCTACACGTGACCATCTTGTGGTCACTCCCAGGGAAGGGTTTTATCACTGAAACCTTAACATTAGGAGTGCTACGCGTAAACACTGGGTCTAAAATATCATGGAACCTTATGGGCGTGGTCACATGCTGATTCCATCCATCAGCGTGCGCTTCAGAACCAAAGTAGATGAAGCGGATAAAGGGGACCAAAAAATTTTAGGGGCATTGAATTCACCTGCAATTATCTTACGGTTTGGGGAGAGACCAGAATGATAAACGAAGGCTTGGGTTAGACGAGAAATATCAGAACTATACTAGTTTGGTGATCGACATACACATCCTATGTGGATTGGGCACTCGAATAGTCTTACCAGAAGCCAAATGGTGTCAAGGATAGAATCAGGAAGGGGGTGAATGAGAACGGAAGCTTTGCGTGACTGCTTCAGGTAAGCTAGACAATCTCTTCTATGATTTGATCTGTTGGTTTGGAAGGGTTTATAACCAGCCAACGAAAAATACGGAGTGGAGCTGTGGTCTGTCAACCAAGTCTCCGTTACCAAGGTAACATCGTAAGAGCTTCTAGCTTCCAACAGTCTCCGCTCCCGTACTTTATGTGTCAGTGAGCGGGAGTTCAGGAGTAGCAGGAAAAATTCACTGGAACATTTAAGTCCACGTGATATCCAAGAGGTGGGTTTGACGGGAGTCAAATAATTAAGGGATACATTAGAGGTTCGGATGGTGCATAGCTGATACGGGAGTAAATTCAGTAGAGTTAGATATACCAGCCGGCGAGAGACTGTCTTTGTCTGAATGGAAACTGTAAGCCGGGGAGATGAGGAGCAGTTAGTCAAAACCAAGTAGAAATTCGTGCAAGTGTATGAGATATTATTATTCAACAAAAACAAAAACCGATAGGCTGCTGAAGCTGTAGATGTAGGATTGCTGTAAAGACTGTGCCAGACTATTTGGTGGATGGGATTGTATAAAACTTCCGGAACGGAGGGAATATGGAACACCTACGGCTGCTGACTGTCTTCATATGCAGCTGGCGGCAAACTGGACTGAGAGGTGCGAAGGAGAAAAGTTTTGCGCAAGAATTGAAGAGAGTTCTTAAAGATACTATTCATGTTCTGTGCCGTCATTTTTCTTGCTGAGGATTTTGGTCTTAGTTTGCAATGTGGGTGGGTAGTTTGAGGGGGCGCGAAAGTCGCTCCAGTGTCAGTAGCAAACCTACTTTTGCCCTTTCGTAGAGGTCCACCTGAGTATAAGTATCTAAAGCGATCGTCAGCTCTCCTGGTGTTGTCTTTGTAGTGAGCGTTCTTTTACATGAGTACCATATCTGGCTAGCATGGTTCGGGCGCAGCTAAAAACAACATATTTATCTCGTCCTCCGTGAAAAGCATCCGGTATTGTCGCGTATAGCTTCAGCGCCGGGTCTGAAACAATAGAAAATAGTTTGGCTTGGTTACTAGCTTGGACTTATGGTAGACAATTAACCACAAGCAGAGATGGAGGCAAGCAAAGGCATCATCCGATCTAAAGGTGACCTTACGAATGAAAACTTCGAGGAGACATTTCGAAATCTTGCTCTTTTCTCGGGTATATTTATAGTGATATATCTGGAATTCGGACGTGGCCATTCCGAAAAGGCAAAGGCAAATTAGGAAGTCAAGGTTCAGAACGGAGAGCGGGGAAGTGAGGTGAACTGGCCAGCATCAAAGCTTCAGTCAAAAGTTTTGGGGCTTGTCGGTGACGCATAGGACGAGTGCCCTGGTTACCAACAAAGGGCCTCATGTAGTAATGTGCGTGTGATCAGGTCAGCTGTCGCTGCTTTTGTGGTTATGACGACAAAGTAACATAACTGGGAAAAGCTTCTAGTTATTCTACGGTTATCAGGTGTTTAGGGGATATTTCAGATGCTAACAGTTTTCATGACCGCCGTGCTCTGCTTTACTAAGCTAATGAAGAAAATACGACTGTAAATGGAAGACTGCATGTGCTAACTTGTTGACGGGCGTTGGTCAAGGGGAGTAAGTGGGGGCGTTTGAAAGTGAATGTCGTTGGTTAAACCCCTTGCATCGAAGATGGACTTCCCCACTTGATTTTACTGTTGCACTCGGCCGCCTTCCTGAAATCTGGTGTACATTGTTACTTCATAATAAAGGAAGTAAAAAGCTGAAAAATGAATAGAATAGATTAATCTAATTCTATTTTGGTTGGTTCCATTTTTTGATGAATATGAACTACGGAAGGGATAATTCCTGAGTCAATGACCTCAACGGTAGGGAGTATTCGTCAGGCAAAAGGATTTCAGGGGACCTGCGGCATAATTCTTCTAATGCACAGAAGCAGATAACATGACCTTAGTTATTATTTGGGGTACTTGAAGATTTGTAGTCAGGAGGAGCGGCGTATTCAACGCAGCTGAGCCAATTAATAGGATAAGATGACATGAAACTAGCAGAGTAAATAAGCTGAAGATGCGCAAAATTAGAATTTAATGAAAGTGCACTGAGCAATCTAATAAAATATTGCATCTTTGTGGTAAAACTGGGGCGGTTCAGCGGTTAATCGATTTCGCCAGTGCTGACAACAGTACATCCAACTCAAGGAAAGGAAGAAGTCAAGGAGGGTAATGACTTGAAATTGAGGTAACGAAGGTTGCGGATAAGTTCCGAGAACCCCACGTGGTGAACGTAGTAGAGAATTGGCCAAAACCTAGAGTTCTGGCACATTTTGGTAGGCCTCATTAAGTCTGATGGCAGCCCGCGTCAAGTTGACTAACAGCTGGGTATCTACAAGCCTTGCCAGCTGTACTATAAACTAGGTGAACTGAGGAGTTTGCCCCGTGGTTTAGAGTACGCCACTGTAAGGAATTTTGCCCCGCTCGACAGTGGAGTCAGCGGTGATTTACCAAGTGGTATCCGCTCCAAAAATGACACGGGGAACAATCGGCGTCACACAGGACATTTGTAGCAGAATGAAGGTTATTGTGACAAAAAGAAGAGAAAAATTCAGGGTTTAATTTAACCAGACAAAACCATAAAGTTTCAGGTCCAAGCAGCTCGAATCCGGACCTATATGAAGGACCAAGCAGGGTGCTGGTGAATGCCCATTGCATATTATCCGTTGCGATTGTATCACCTTTAAGCATATGCGTGAAGATTATAGGGCAATATTCCAGGTGGGGTCTGACGTGTGACTTCAATGTGATTAGCCTGCCATCTTGAGTGCGGAATGCTCTTAAGATCATTGTAGCGGTTCTTTCGGATACGGCGGTTTGGTGGTGGGCTTTCTCATGGAAGTTGAAAGAGCAGAAATACTGTAGTCCTGAATCCCTAACCGTGTGTGATGCAGAAATGAGCAGGCCGTTTGTGGAGAGGAAGCCCGGGGAAACATGGCATTTTTATGCCATTAAAGAACTCTCGTCAACAGAGACCTTCATAAACCACTTGGAACACCAGTTATCAAGAGACTTTAAGTCTTCCTTAGCTAGTGCAAGCGTGCAGTTAAATGAACCAGTCTCGAAAATGTAGATTATCTTAAGGTCATCGGCATACAGGAATGATGCAGCACGATGAATATCTTTAAATATATCATTACTACATATTAGGAATAGAAGCGCACGAAGCACGCTTCTCTACATATCCCCACCGGTAATAGCTCAGGGCTGAGGAAATCAGCCGTTGATATTGAGGACTTTTATGTGATAAGTTTGTTTATTTGGCAAGCTTGATAGGAGTGAATTTATTTTACCATGCAACCTGATTTGGCCCAGAAGTGGGAAATGAGAATCACAGACAAAGTCCTCTCACCTGCTTCAACAGTTTGTGTTCACCGACCGTTGGGATGCAGCACCCTGGATAGCTAGTTCCAAGAAGTCAAACTGACAGGTTAGGCAAGATTATCCCCTCAGGATGCCGTGTTGAACAAGTTTGATAAGAATGAGTGTTACATGAGTTAGATGGTTGTTCCATAACAGCTTTTTTACACCGAAGTGTGGTTATTCTGGTCGAAATTTCTCAGGATCATGGTAAGAACCTTTTTGGCGTGGAACCTCAACATTTATCCCTCACTGGGACAAGAAATTAGCGCAAGTTACCCAAAGGAAACAGATTTAAAATGAACAGAAGGGTTTCGTGAACAGTGGTATAAATTAAGACTTGTGGGACACCATACGATACAGACCCTTAGGATGGTTTGGCACATTTCAGCACTTTCATGATGCCAGAAACTTCGGATGAGATGGAAGACAGGGGCACCGAAATCACCAAGTGACTGGCACCGAAGTGCGTCAGATTGTCGGAAAGTATCGAATATGTCCAAGAAGATTGCACAAGACTCTACGCGTGAGGTGCTGAGGATGATGAAATTTAGATTTGTGCCCAAAATGAGCCTCAAAAATGTTGGAAATCTTCTCACCCGTGTTAAGCGGTTGAAGTGCTGAAATTTCACGCAATTTAAACCTTGGTTCAGAATCGGCAAGAAGTCTTAGTTTCAATTGGTTATTTGCAAATAAAAAAGGGATCGTTCTGTTATTGAAAATCTTCTGGGATTTCATAAGCTTCATCTGGAGCCGGCAGACCTTAAAATGCTTCTTGAGTTCGTTTTATATGTTCGGGGTGGAAAGATGATTAACCGTCAATAGAAACTTGGCGTACAGTTCGTCTGTTGCATTCTATCTGTCTGGGGATAAAAGATCTGGACCAATTAAGGATTCTTAAGGCGTCAGGGACTTTGTTCCATCCAGTAAATATAAAATGAGGAGACATTGTAGTCGGTGCGCACAGTTGGAGAGGGGAAGCTACAAGTGAACATCTTACGATGTTTCCTAGGGAAGGGTTTTGTACTGAATCCTTAACAGCATAATAATAATGGTTTATTTTTCAGGACAGTGCCAAGGCATTTAGTGCGCAGGATCAGGACGTGCGAAGGTAGCGTCAAAAAAGTGCAAAAATGCAAACGATGGGGCGCCTATATAAAAACTGGTGATGCGCAGGTCTGGTCATATATGCAAGGTGAGAGCATAATTCGTAAATGGTTTTCAGGAGGGGGATTTAAGTCCAACATAGACTTCCCGTGGGTGCCGCTTGGGGTGACTGTTGCGCATCTCGTGCGCCGCTATATGTACTCAGCAGACCGAAATGAACCGAAAACGGCACTATAATGCTCCTCAAGTTAGTGCGTTTTTTGAATGTTGGGAATAAATACGAATTGGACTCGGCGGAATGGATAACTTGTGGCAAGTAAAAAAACGTTCATTCAATGAACGGGAAATCTGGAGGCGGTTTCTAACGGAATGTGATGCCTGGTGAGCAGCATACTGATTGCACACTGGCAGCGAATAAGGCAGAAAAGCGGAAGCTTAAATTGTTGGTAAGGTGAAGAAGGCAACGGGGGTTTGAAAATGTGCAATGTCATGTCGATTCATGAGGTTTGCTTTGGGTAACTTTGGTTTCATGTTGTTTTGCTAGGTCCGATGGTAGGAGTGGAGTTTGAAAAAGGAGAAGAGGAACCTCACTCAAATGAGGCAATGTCTGGTGGACTTTATGACCCGCTTTTGCCATGAGCAGCAGCATGTTGCCAAGATTCGCAGACAAGAACAAACTTTCATGAGAAATGACAGTCCTCATACGCCTTGGTAAAAAGAGTTGCGATGCATTTGGGTCGTTAATTACTATAAAATGCCAATAAAAATACTTCCATCGTGAGTCCGTTTTTACGGTTTTGGCAAAAAACCTTTTGGAACGAGAAAGAAGAAGCTAGCACAAAGTGGTGCACGCAAACATAAGGACTAAAGGGCTGTTTATCACAACAATGCTGGTGGGTGGGGCTAACGGAATGCTGGCCACCCAACCTGAAGTACACCGTTCAGGGATGAAAACAGGAAGTGAACTTCACCAGCCCTTTTGCACCCAAATAGCACTGCAGTCGACGTACCCGCCCAATGTGCGTCAGCTAAAGTGGTGTATATGACCGCGCCCCGCATTATTGTAGTAATGCTGGTGTACTCTGGAGGTGAAGAAAGAATTGCAAAGATGGTGTATGAAGGAGAAGCGAGACAACATTTTTCCGGGATTGGAAAATCCCAGGCCAGCGGAAATCGCAGTAACCAGAGAATGAAGTAAGTGTTTTCATCCCAGCAGAATTGTACGGCCTGGAAAAGAGAAAAACCATCGGTAGCCTGGCCGAGCTGCCAAATGAGGACTAAGAAGCGACCAATCTTAGGAGTGGCGCAAAGAATAAAAGTACTAGAACGTATAGTGCAATCCGAAATATGAGGGTGGTGGCTGATTATGTGAGCGATCCGGGGTTTTTGTTTTGAGGCGGGAATAACTTGAGAGACAGACTAATCTGGTGTGTAGATCTTCTGCGATATGAATAAAGGGAATTGAACCGGTGTTTGGTGGGATCAATATTTGTCCGGAGAGGATCGTTTGGGTTCGTCTGAAACAAAGGTTATTTCACCGAAGCAAATTCATTTGCATGGGGAATGACTATGAGGAAAAAATGAGAAGTGAGGATGATAGTGAATGTTTATATTCTAGGACGGTGGCCGAGTAGGGTTGCCATGCGGTTTTGGAGATTGCTTTGGAATTAGTTAGGTCAGTGTGTGGGAGAGATTTGTGTGTGAGCAACCTTATACGCATTTAAAACGCCAAGGTTTATGGATATGAAATCATATTATTGAGCGATAGTTATCGTTCTTGCAGGTAGCAGAAACAATGAGCTGCATCCAACGTGAAAATGCATATAGATAAGTGGCATGCGCTAGTGTCTGCGCTCTGTTTGATGTTGGGAGTGGGATTTACCGAGTGGGTTGCTGTATGAATTTCTTTCTTTTATGAAAATGACAAAAGATGATATCAAAATAAAATGAATGCGATGGGAAAAACCTAAGAAGCAAAACAGCGCTATGGTGGTGAAGGAGGCAGGAATCCCAAAGTGTCCAAAATAGACAGGGAGATATTGATGTGAATTGAGAAACAAACAAATCCGGATGTCCCCGCAGTTCGGGTCTTCCATGTAATGATATGGGTAGATTGATTTATTTGCTTCTCCATAATGACATCAAGGCGTTTTTAGAAGCCCAATCTGTTTCATACAATCGATCCTTGGGGAACTATGGGGAGTATAGAATAATGAGAATGGGCACAGTAACTACCCCACCTCCTTCCATTTTAAATGTAATAGATGATGATAAAATGCGCAACCACCGGGGAATTATGTACCATAATGATAAATATTTAACAAATAAGTAGTTGGCTCTAACGGATTTCGTTGAACCTGGGAGAGTAATAGCGGAATTCACATTTTGGAGGAAGTATGGAAGTGGATTTCTAACACGAAATGCTGGGACGCAGCTGAGTCCTGTAATAATATTGTCAAAGATTGCCAGGTTTGTTGTTATGCCTCGGAGGCAAAAGCAATTTATTCTCAGCGAATCACAGCGTTTCATGTAATTTAGGCTTGCAGAGTAGCCAATCAACTGCTCGGTAAATGCACGCTGGACGTTTTCAGTCGCCACTCTGTCGCATTGCCTTATATTCGAACAGATTAGAGAGAAATACTAGAGAATAAGTCCGACGTGGGTTCTAAAACATGTAGTTTGCTTTCTTTTAAATTCAGAGTTCTGTGCAATAGTCCCACTAATTTGTTTGCTCTCGCAACATGTGTGGGAGCGTGCTCCAAGACGTTTAGGGTGCAGGAACAATTTAAGCCCGGGTCCCGGACTTGGCCGTTCACAAGAATGACTTGGCATCAAACTTTGCGTTCCCTTGGGGGGAAACGCATTTCTACCTCATGGTGCTGCGTTTTTCAGCATACAATTCTATCATCCACTCCTCTTTCCAGGAACCGAATGACGCCAAGTCTTGCGATATGTTAATTATGGTGGACTCCAAAGATTCGGGGCAAAGGTTGTAGACAAATTTGATGTCGCCGGCGAAGAGGAAAGAGATGTTATTCTAAATAACATCGAGGTCATCGTTGACGTACGGCAGGCAAAGAAGGCGGCTCAGAACGCTGCCTCGGATTGCACCACTGGATACTAATCTAGGTTTATGTGGGAAGACATTTAATTGAACTATCTGGTTTCTAGAATAAAAATAAGATGAAAACCACGATAAGACTGGATTAATGACATCGCAGGATGCCATTTCATTTAGCAACCCAGGGTTGGGCACTCTGTCGAATGCCTTTTTCTTGTCTAAAAGGATTACTATAACTGACTTTCCAGTGCTCAGGGTCTTAACAACAGCGTTCAGATAGTCAACGTACAAATAACACGATTTCCTGCTAAGAAAGCAGTGGTTTTCAGCGTGAATAATATCATGTTTCAAAAGATAGACGATAAAAGCATACTTAATCAGACGTCCCATATTTTTGCAGAATAAAGAAGTGCTGTTTATTGGGTGGTAGTTCGGAGGGTCCCAGCTTGTGCCTATTTTGTGAACAAGTGTAATCACAGCGGTTTTCCATTGTGACGGGAAGGCGTGGCCTTGAATGGACAAGTCGAAGGCGTTTGCCAACAAAATTGAGACATCGCTCCCACCTAGTGCAAGGGCAGCCGGAAGTAATGAATCAGGTCCACAGCGATAGTCCATTTTTGTTTTTACCAACGGTTGGGCTACGTCCTTTGGAAGAAATCCGGTTGTTGTGTACGTCTCTGAAACTAAGCAAGGTCGGCATGGGTTACCATGATTTTTGTCATTTAGCAAAGCTGATGCAAGAGGTTCACCGGTTGAGTCTGCAATCTTCTTGGGTTGTTTACACAAATTTCGTTGTGAGTGGTATATGGGATTTAAATATATCAGAGGGGTTTTTCTTTATTTAATTGGCTATGCCAGTTTTGCGCTTGGGTTAAGCTTGTCTAGAGCTTGCAGCTCTCGCTGTTTGCTTCCGTGGTCCCATACCGTTTCTAGGGTTTTAGTTAGTCAATTTATTTTCAGAAACAACAAAAAATCTCTGGTTTTGAAAAAAGGCCCGCTTGAGCTTAGCTCAAAGTTCTCCTAGATGACATGCTTAGTGTGGGTTGGAGTAATGTTATCTGGGCACTTGTGCAGGCTTGAGCGCCCGGTGTCCAGAAGGAGCAATATAAGTGAACAGATAACAGGAAGATGAAAACATCCCCCTAAACTGGCTTCAGTGGACGTTTGAACATTTGTTAAGCCTATCGTAAATATTAAGTTAAGAACATTAAATTTCCTGGCTGGGCCAGTTACGTGTTGGGTTAGTTACGCGTTGGGTCCAACTGCCATGAAAAATGCTTTCAAGGAAAGGGAGCAAGTAATTTGGAGCGGAAATCGAGGAATTGCATAAGTCATGTGCATTGAAATCTCCTGAGGGCATCTTGTGACCTGGCTGTTTAGAAGCAGCATTCATTAGTTGTGTTAGCATAAAAATGGTTTTGGCGAGAATGAAGGAGTCGGTAGGCGCATCCATTAATTAGGCTTTCATCGCCCATCCCAGCTATAATCCAACCGGCATCTTAGATGGTGCTTAGCATTGCATCCTTGCACAAGGTAGCTGTCATAGATTCTCTAATGTAAACAAGGCAGCCACCTTCATGCTGGGATTCACGGCTTTTCCTGAAGGATTTGCAGCCAGGGGTCAATAAGGCATTGTCTGGCGTGTGATTATTGATCTCCGTCTCGGTTATCAATATGAGATAAAAATTTGACGACAGTGTAGGAGGACGGATACGTTGAATTTTCCTTAGCACTATGCACGCATTTAATAACAGTAGCAAAATTTTCCGGAGGAGCCCTTTACAGTGATTCGAAATATGGTGAGCAAAGCTGAGTTTCGCTTGTGTTGAGTGTTTTGCGGAGAATCATAATTCTTAGATTCAAACAGTTTTCTCATTTGGGCCTCCTTTATTTGGGGAAATGTTACATCATTGGGAGTGGAGGGTAGATGATCTGTCGGGCAAGTTGAGCATAACATCTAATGAGTGGCCTACTTGTGGGCCGCGGTAATATAATCCGTTTGCATCAAATTCAGTCTCGGAGGACATTTCCACCGTGGTATTGTGTGCCAACCCACGTTTGGTTACACAGGGAGCATAGGGCGGGACACAGGCAGAATAGATAGGAATGGAGGGGGTAGTTTCGGGAGAAAAAATGCTTCGGCAAAAACGGCCCACAATTGTGGAATGGGAGACTTGTTAGGGCATAAGGGAGGCGCCGTAAATTGGAGGCCAGTAAATTTGTTCCATAATTAAGGTGGTTTTCAGCTTGGGAACAAATTTCATTCCGTTTTATGTCTGCTGGCATCCATTTAGTTTGCGGCTAGGTGCAGCGGGATGGAGTGGTACCTGACGGTATTGATGGTAAGTGGCGGATAAATAAGAGTTAGGCCAAAGCGTTGCCCATGAAGAGGAAGCTGAGTAGCTGATGCGTGGTGTAGAAGGTGGAAACCAGTGGACTTGGGGGTGGAGTCTGCCCTCGATATCTTAATAGGTCTGATTTTCTGGGGCTTTTCGGTTTTTTTAATAAATTGGTATTGGACTTTTGGCTTGCTTTTCTTATTTGTAAAAAAGCGGAGTGCGTGGTGGCCTTTAGGCGTTGAAAGTGTCCCTTTTGATTGCGACTTTTGGGGTGCACTGCGTGGGTTGAGTTCTAGGGGTAAGAGGAGTTCTAGGATCAGTTATAGGGTTAGCGGACAGTGTAGGAAGGCTATGTTCCCTAACCATGCCGACCACGCCACTTGCAGATTTCTGCTGGGATTTCGATCGGGGGCTTACAGGAGACTGCAGTGGGAGGTTGCATCCTGACGTGGATAGCTCAAGGTGCAACTGCTTACATGGAGATTGAAGAGGTGGTGAGGTGAGTAACTTCACTAAGTCAACTTCAAATTTAGGAGAAAGTTTTTAGGTTTGTGATCGTCAGTATAGATTTGACAATGTATAACTGAGGGAGGGAGACTTATTAATCTGCACTTTGGGCGGGCTGCGGTGTTCCCTTCTTGGATACTTAGTAGCTCACGCTGAAGAGATGTTTTATCCTTCGCGACCTTTACGGTCTTGCATGGGATGTTTACAGCAATGGTATTTTTCTTTCTGATGAATTCGCGAGCCACGTTTTTCTTCCCGGAAGTGAAGGAGTGAGCAGGATTTTCGCTGGATCTTTTTCCTAGTCTCACACAACGATTAGTATAATGACCCATATTACCAGCCTTCATTATCATTTTTTTGACCTTCTGCAGTGGTTGGTGGTCTGGCGTATTAAAATGGCTATCTTTGTGTTCCAGATACGTTAGAACATTTCAGAAGACAACAAATGAATAACTCGGCAAGAGACCGCAAGATCATCTAAAGAGGGATTCGGGGATGATTTGCTAAAATGAGAAGGTGCAGCCAACTATTCGATGACGATCACCACTGATGTCAGCTGCGTAACAGCTCTGGTCAGTTGTTTCTTCAAGTATTCGAATCTTTTATTTATCTGACTAAAGGCAACAACCAGCTGGACCGAGCAGTTCGTTGTTTGTGATCTTGGCAGGGATCGTGGCCCGCCTGTTCTTCTGATATTAAGTCTCACGGGGGTGTTCAAATGCTACTTAGGATGGGAAAAACGGACTACGATAAAACAAACTACGGCATAAGATCGGAAATGTAGAGAAATTTGTGGAACTTTTCTGAGCAGATAATATAGAATTCTACCAAAAGATAATCACGCAAAGCGGATGAACTCGGAAAAAACTTTCAAAATTTCAAACAGCGCACCATCCGCAGACTAGATTCTATGAGATTTAATATTATAACTAAGTTGTTGCTAGACAGCTTCGGGCGTGTCCAGCATGGCTGTGACGGGATTATATTTCTTGCGTCCTTTCCTGCATGTCATCAATCAGGCAGACTCTGCGGGGGCAATCACAGCTTCTTCAGTCTCTGACATCAATGTGAACACCTGAGGCATTTGTCAATTTGTGAATGGCGTGCGCAATATCGATTGTCTTAGCGCGCATCTGTTACGTTTGCATGCCCCTAACCGTTGTGACCAATTGTGTGTCTCCCTTGCTCGGCTCTGTACCATTGCAATGCTGGCAACCCGTGCACACGATCTGTCTAAAGAAAAACAATCAGAAGCTGTAGAAGGTTGAGCTTATTTATAAAGTGTGTGAGCGAAGCGTTTGTGAGGACCGCGTAAATAGCGACGGTGCTGGGCGGTCATCTTTCGGTCAAACAATCAATCCGGAGGAATACATCCGCCCTCCCCTTACAGCAGCCACCTCCTAGAAGATAGTAGGAGAAATATTTTGACTGGTACCATAACGAATGAGCCGGAAACTTGTGGAGTCTTTGGAGCATTGGCACCGATCGCCAATGAGAAAAATTGGCCACCCATTCCGTGGTCCCCTGGGAATTAGTTTTTGGAAACTGACCGTGGGCCGAAAACCCAGCCCGAAAAAATCCCCTGGGAAGTGAATGCGGGGGTTTCCTCCACCTGCCTAGCTGCTCCCGTATGCGGGTAGAGCCGAGCTGCTGGCCCGATGTGCGTCGGTCAAAACGTGGATTTGATTGCTTTCCAAACCCACGGCTCTCACACTCCTCAGGAATATGTGCCAGACGGGTTTGAAGATGAGTGCCGATTTCGGGTTCTTTTCGTCTTCTGGCACGTGTCTGATGTCGACAATGGAAACAGTGGTTGTCTTGCCGGAGTCAGTGGAGCTGCCCCGATCCTAAAGGTTTTTCTAGGAGAGGGTAAATAAAACTTGCGGGAACAACGTTTATGGGCACAGCCGGATGCCTGACTTGGGGGCGGACAACTACCATCGTTCGATTTTGCCGTTTTCAGTGTAACCTGGGGGCGAAATTTCCATCGGCGCATAAATCATCACAACAAATATTTTGTAACTTGTTAAGTACGGTTATACTATTAAAAAGAGGCAGCATTCAACCATCTGATGTAAAGCGGGTTGCTTCAACTTGCAACCGCATGGACAGAGTGGCATATCCAGTATTTCTGGTATGATTGGTGGCGCTCTGGCTCTGATCCCAACAAAAGTCTCTACGGGCGGAGCTGGTAGTGAATGAAATCGACCGGGTTGGTTCGACACGTGTGATGGGAGAATTCCGTCGGGCAAACCACAATCCACAGTAGCATGTGTGATGCGATCAATGGATAGCACGTTCCGCCAGCCAAAATGTCCAAAATAACCGTTTTAGGATCGCGTTTTACCGCGCAAAATGGACCAGCATACAGTGGTTGCAGTGATTTTTGAACGTCGTCAACGCAGAGGAAATTGTCAGTGCAGCTGGAATATACTCAGAAGAAGAAGGTTGGTCCCGTGGTGTAATGGCGCCGGGGGTTTTCAAGTGCCGGTTGAGTCGCTTTTGCACAGTCATTTTAACTTAACTCTGTGGGTTCCGAAGTAGCCATCAACTCCTCAGGGAGGCGACGTGTGCAACCAAACACCGTCTCGCTTGATTTGGTACATATCTCTTCCCTAACAGAACTCCGAAAGCTTACAAGAGCTACCGGTAGTGTTTCACTCCAAAACCAGTTGGCCTCGGATCACCTAGTGGCTTCTAGTTACCGGTTAAATCTTTCCCTCAGGCCGTTGGTTTGCGGATGGTGGGCAGTTGTTCTAATATGCTTCCAGTCAAGTGTTTCAATGAAAATTGAAAAAGCCCCATCGTTGTCACTAGAGCGCAGCAACCAAATATGCTTACCCAACTTGCCAAGAATGCCCTCGCTGCCTTTGCTGAGGTAGTATAGGGAATTAGTGCGAATTGTGACCAACTGATAGAGCAATGTATGCAGGTGAGTGGGTAGCCGTAACCGGCAGGCGGCGGTGGAGGGCATAAGAGTTCAACGTATACGTGATGTACTACTGTCTCGAGTTTTGGTATCTCGGTCAACAGTGCCAAGGCAAGCCGGTCTAGTTTTTTTCTGCCAAGGTGGACAGGCGGGAGACTACCGGAGTACGCGACATTTAACGGTGAACCACAAAAAGTTCGGTCACTAGCTTAACTGAAGCAGCTACAGCAGGTTGGGCATCGTGGCGCAACGCAAGTAATGTGGGATAGCGGTGACTTGTTGGAACAACCGCTTAGTTTAAGGAGCTGTCTTATCGAAATTGGACGATATTGGGATCCATCACCCGAGTCTGTGTCATCGCATTGGGGTCAATGCACGGAGATGGAGGCAAACGAAGTTGGTTCACACGAGAAAGTGCAGTAGGCATGGGAATATTTGCCACAGGGACATCGTGTTTATTCACTGAGCTGTGAAAAATTCTGAGTGGCAAATTTTACACGGTGGGCACCGGTTAAAGACTGAATGCAGCGCGTATATCAGTGGTTTGTGATCTGCGAACACCTCTAATGGGCAACCCTTTAATGCGCGCATACGGCGCTGGACAGCGAGCTACACAGCGAGGAACTCCCTGCCCAAAGTGCTGTATCTATACTCCGCTGGCTGCAGCCTCTGCTTAATGCTTCCAAGAACCGCCAGTGCTCTGTCGAACTGCAACTTCGTCTGCGACGTCTGAGAACTCGGTTATATGAGATTTGGATGCTGAAAGGTCACGATGGATGAGTAGCGCTATTTCCGTAACGGCGTTCTTAAATGAAATGAACGCCTGATTCGGAGCCTTGGGGAACGCAAACGTTCGTCTAACTTTCGGTGACAGATCCGTAGGGGGAGTAATTATTTACGCGTAATTAGGGATGAAACACAGATGAAAGCTTACCAGGCCTTCAGACTGTCGTAACTGTTGGCAAGATTGAGGCTTAGGCCGTTCCAAATGGCGCTGAACTTGTCCAGTAGTGGATCCACACCTGAAAACGAGACAAAATGCCTGAAGAATGTGGCACTGGGTTTCGCAAGCTCACATTTTGAGGCATTTGTCGTTACACCATGTTTGCTGAGGCGGTCAAAAAGCATACGCATGTGAGCAAGTGTTCTTCCTCCGAATAGCTTGCAACTGGGGTATCATCCAGGTATACAGACATATTCTGGATCATGTGTGACCTCGTGCATAAACTTCTGGGAGGTTTGAGCCGCACTGTCGAACACGAAGGTTAGCTTCGAGAACCCGAACAGTCCAAAATTTGAGGTCACCGCCATTTTTCGTATATCCGTCCCCTCTACGAGGATTTGATTTTATGGATGTTCTAAATCTATCCTGCTAAAGATCCTGCAACCGGATAGCGACTAAGTGAGGACCGGTAAATGGAAAATTGGGCACCCATTGGGGCTGGTCACCCCGTTAGGTGCCCTGTGGTCCCTGCGGGTTTGCAAGTCGCCGATGGACTTAGGGACCTCGAAAAGGAGAGAAGCCTACCGACTACGGGAAATTTGCATGATGCTCAGTTCCAACATTTGGTCGAATTCTGCCTTGGCTGGAGGGAACTTTGAAGGAGCTAAGCGACGAGGCCAGCTGAAAGTTGAGGGTTCTGTGGTCTCTATAATATGGGTTATCTATGTGGTGACGGCGGAAAGTGGACCGGTGTCGCAGTGTACCCCGGGTAGTAGGAAGTAGCACTTCGTATTGCCTTTCGTCTGGCAGTTCTGGGGTATTACTGGAGAGTGATTTGTTTGACGATAGTGTACAAGCCACTCACGGTCAGCAAAGCTCGACAGCTTACTGCTGTCCCGTGCCTGGCATCCACTAGCATGTCGAAGTGCTGGAGGACTACTGTGCCAAAAGTAGAGTTCGGGACGTCGGCGACAATGAATAAGAAACGAAACTTAGGATTCAGACCCAGACGGAAGGCAAGGGAATGATGTTCCAGCGTATGGATACCAGTGCCGGTAGCGTTTCTGCCCTTGCAGCGGTCAAATTATTCGGGCCACGAGGCTTTGCGCGGACATCGGCACTTGCATCCACCAGGAATAGTCAGTTGTCATTTTCCTGACGTTTGGTAGGCGAGAACTGGCAGATAGCCCGGTGTCATGTGCCGCGACAACGAACTAGGAAACTAGTTTTCCTGTCTCTTATTTTGAAACTTACACCCCGGATCACATATTGTGCTAAACCGCCAAGCGCCTATGATACTTACAGCAACCTTCCAAAGATGACCGGAAGTGTCATTTGGATGGGGAGCTACTGCTCCTTCCTCGAAACGGGCTGAAATGATCTCGTCGCCGAGCTCTATAAACTGCTTGCCGCTGTAACAACGCATCACTGTTCGTCAAGATAGTTGTTAATTCGTCCTTTAAAAGCGAGAATGCTGCTCTGGGTGACAAGAGAGCCTCTATTGTAGAGAAAACCGGGCTATAGCGCGAAATGACGTTATCAATGGCTTTTGCGGTCTCCTTCAGTAGTTGCTTGCGGGCAGCACTAAGCAAAAGGGGTAGATGAAGTGAAGGATTTTGAAGTTACAGAAATCGCAACATTGGGTCGTGGCCGAAAGATGTACTTTTGGGAGGAAGCGTTGCCCACGGTAGCTCCGAGGGCTCAGTATTCCTGAACTCGACTCCCTGAAGCAACTTCCGGGTTCGTTGTTGGTTTTTATGGCATTCCGAGTTAAAATAGCCTCCTTCAAAGTTTCAAAACTGCGCGAAATTATGGTGCGCCCAACCTGTAGGGTTACATCTGGAGAAGACGGCTAGCGACTCATCTAAAATGGCTTACTTCCCCGGTTATGTCGCAATTCTGGAGCTCCAGTTCAAATAAAATAAACCGGTGTTGATAATCGGACGGCGTGAAGAAAAGCGTGTAAATCGTTACGCACCCTGATGTTAGGTCAGCCGATAGAATCGCTCCGTGGACATGGCGCCGTATTTTGAAAAATTCGTGAATAAACGTGTTGAAAGCTACCGACAGGAAAACAACGAAGAAAATGCAGTCGCATGCATATATTTATGAAAATGATCCCACTCAAAATATTCTGCTTCAGAGAATGAACAACTTCAAATTCAACGCGGCTTTACAATGCAATGGAACTTGCCAACAACAGGACGATCTAGACGTTCGTTTGACCAATGTGGTCACTTCTGCCCCGTGCAAACTGAATACTAAATCACCATAGTGATTTTGCGGGAGGTTTATTTTTAGACACCTTCAAGGTCAAGTAAGTGGGCTTGATTTGCAGCGTGTTCCCCGTTGATTGCCATGCTGGATTTGGTTGTGTAAGTATTTGTGCTGGTTTATATGTTTATCAGACCCCAGCTGGCGTTGGTATCTGTTTTTGTGCCTTTCAGGTTAGTCACGCAGCCCCTTTTGAGCCTGCTGTCCCGTTGTCTGGGGCACGGGTTTCCCTTTAGTGGAAAACAATTACTTTTCTTTCAATGGCGTGTTTATTCATCCGTTCATTTACCGCTTTTGGCTTGATTTTTATACAGCTTGCATAGTCGACACTCATGAACAACGCTGTACCTAAGTGAGAACATCTCATGAAGCCTGCGAGTTCCACCTTAAATCACAGCCAACTTAATCTAGTCGTGTTGCTAACAGATGTGAACTACATCAATTTGGACTCAAATAAAACCTGAATCTTTTTTGGAAAATTGCCGCTGGTTTTGGACATTCCGTCGAAAATAGTTTAAGACCGGTTGTCCTAGCGCGTTTGCTTGCCCCTAACCGTTGTAACCACTTATGTGTCCTTCTTTTCTCGGCTATTTACGATTGAAATACTGGTAACCCATGCACTCGACCGGTCCAAGGAAAAGATAGTCGAAAGCTGAAGGAGATTGAGTGTATTTAACAAAATTGTGCCAGCCGAACGTGCGTTAGCAACGCGCAAATGATGACCGTGTTGGGCGGTTAAACAGGCGAGCCGGAGGAAGAAATCCATGTTCTGCTACAAGAGCTCTAGTACTTGGTGGACCGATAACGCTGACGTATTTTTTCAGTAGGATGTTTAGTATCCCTATTGGAGTTAACCCTAGGTTCGTCCCAAGGCTTGGAAGAAAGACATGTCTTAGACAGGCAGAAGTCCGATGGGCCAGCTATGTTACCGTTGTTCAACTTACTTTGCTGGCGTGACCTCAGTCATTAGGCTGCTCGTTCGTTAACCAAAGTATGGTCACGCGTTCCTCTCGGGACCCACAGTCATCCAATCCCTAAAGTAGAAAATGCTGTTCAATCGTGATGTTACGATACGACTTGTGCTGTCTGGGAGACCGTGCACGCCTTCCCTCTTTGTCTTCTAATGCACAACTGAGAATCGTATGGCATCTGCAGTCAACTGTTTTTCTTAACTTCCTTGCTGACTACTCCTTGATCATGGCAGTGGGGTTTATCCTATCTCCACTAAATAGTGGGATCTATTGTGACTTAGTCACTGACCCTCCGTTTTATCACTTACATGATCGATGTTCTTCGTTACGTCGCAGGCAACTTCGCAATGTCTGCTGATGGTATTACTTTTGGTTTCAATGTAACCGCCGATGTACCGTCGAATATCGGCCTCGAGAAGCTTTGGTCTGCCGACAACAAATGAGTCATTATATCACTCCGACTGTGGAATACCGGGCTTTCGGAATCATTCACCCAAATTGTATAAGATTATAAGACTAGGATCCTGGAGAGCGCTGTTCTTTCCGCAAACTAGCCAGCAAGTCTGCATTCCATGTTCTCAGTGTAATGAGGTACACTCCCAACTGTTCCAGAAAATGCTCCCGAATTTCATAAGACACTTATTTGCCCTCTTCTATTGTATGACACCTGGATTGTACACTGAGTTGGCTGGCGACGTTGAAGGATATGCAAGCATTCTGTAAACGGCGAAAATTATATTGTCACCTTCTGTCTAATAAAAAACACTAAAAAATGCATTTGTACTCCTAGACAGTATATTCCATGTTTTGGCCACCACGGGTTTCTTTTCTTTTCCGACCGTTGCGGGTTCATTCCATATCCATACTTTCTACGACAACATGCAACCCGGTGAAAAAGCAGCAGTTACTGGGGCTTTCCTGCTATTTAACGTTGAATGTTGATGATAATTATACATTTGATTGATTGAAGACGGTGATATTCTTGAAATGGTACAGAAAAATCGGATAAACGAGCCTGTTCTTTGGGGTACTCCGCACCCCAACCTTTGACTGGTCTAGAATTGCATGAATTAGAAATTCATTGAATTGGAAGTGACATTTTTCTGATGCTTAACCTTACTTCCACGAGCTCGAATGTGGACTTCTTGGGAATGCCTTAAACAGTTGCTTTGGCATTGTCTCAAAACAAACGTGCTTAAGAACTTCACGTACCCAAAAGCATACTTGTAGAACAGACCACAGTAAGACGTCATCGGTGCATACGGCAAATTAACCTTCAACATAAGGTTGAGGATGGTTTTGGGTCACGAGCTCTTTTTCGTGTAAAACTGTGCCATCTTCCTAGCCCCTAGCTGTTTTTGGTTATGCAAAACGTTTATAGTAGAAATCCCATGTTTGCGTGCAGTTTACCGTATTGTATGTATATGTACGGAATATTATGTATTTTAGAGAATGCAGTTTGGCCTGCATCACTAGCAGGTTTTACTCCTGCTACCATACATTTACTGGTGTGATCTTGTGGAGTGCGGTTATCCAGAACTATATTGACAGCCATATATAGTTTTTGGTTCCTTGATTCGCTATATTGCCTTTGGCGGTTGCCTTATTTCTCTCCCATGATATCATTTTGCGAGACCCCTTAGGACAGTATAATATGTCAAAAATATCTACCAATGTAATATATTGAGAGAAGACTTGCTGTCTGCGAATGCCGAATGTGTCCTGTATGAAACTCTCAAGTTAATAATTGTCAGTTTCCTGTCGGCCGATAGAAAAGAAAATATTGCAGGACCTAAGATGGACGTATGGCCTTATACGTACCTGTTGTGTTGTCGAGTTTGGTTGATCTATGCACACACTGAAGCACAAGACACAAGTACTCGCAGTGCACGATATCCCAGGAGCACAGCCTGTAGTCTAGTGGGACACGAACACACACTCAGAGGTTGGAGACACAAAAAGTTCGGGCTCAAGACTCAAGGCCCGTAGTCGCACAACGAATGGGACAAATCTGCTGCTCCCTTGAATGAGCAGCCACACGGAACAATAAGCGGCGCGAAATACAAACAGCTAGCCCAGCCCGCTAGCGGAGGAGAGAAGACAGACACACAGTACTACCGCACGTTTATTGGTGACCCACCAACACAAGTCAGAATTCAAGTGATCTCTATCGTTTATATAGTTTTGTTGGGTGGCCTTGATCGATGTGTGGACTAGCCAATCACAGAATGGGCTTTTATGAATCTTTTCGCGGACATATAAAAATATTCAACCGCGCAATATTTAAAATAAGGTCAATTTCCAAATATTAAGGAAAGAATAGATTCTTTTGGAAAATTAGTAGCAGAAATAAAATCTGCGATTCCAAAAACCTTAGAATGATCGTCGACCATAACACCTCCCCCTTTTGTTTTAAAAAAATGTTACCGGTACGCAGCGTCCTTTTGATTTACCTGGAATTGCCTCGTTTGTCGCCGTGGACGGTCGGACCATCGACGGGGGAGTAGGCTTGTATCCATTGAGTTCGTTGTCGCCAACGTTTTCGGCAATTTGAACGTGTCTAAAAGTATTTCGAGGGGGACTTTCGTGCCTGTGTCCACCGGGGAGTCCGCGTAGCGTTTTCTTGTTTGGTTTCTGTGTCTGATCCAAGTTCCGGCCGCAACAGCGACCTCATACAACCGGGATCCTATTTGACGTTGAATGACTCCCTCCGTCCAGCCTGGATGACCGGGTCTGTAGTCTCTGACGTAGACCAATGAACCTTCGGCCAGGCCTACCTTTGGCAGGCTGGGATAACTTGGCGAACTCGGCAATAAGGCATTATGATTGGTTTTCAGCTTTCGGCCCATTAAAACTTCTGCTGGAGAGACTCCTCCTGGTGTATTTGGGTTTGCGGTTGTGCGGTACACCAATAGAAATTGTTGTAGGGCCTCTTCCGTTGCCTCCTCCCCTCGTGATTTGAGTAATGCTCGCTTGAAAGTGTCGACAAATCTCTCCGCCTGACCGTTCGACTGCGGATGGTAAGGAGGTGCGAGTGTGTGCTGTACATGGTTTTGCCGGCAGAAGTCGCGGAACAGCGCGGAGGTAAACTGAGATCCATTGTCCGACACGATTTGATCGGGCACCCCGTATTGAGAAAATAAGCGTCGTAAAGCGGTGATGGTGCCGGAAGATGTGGCAGGGTTTATTGGAATCACTTCTGGCCACTTTGATAAAGCATCGACGAGTATCAGGTAATGAATGCCCTTAATAGGTCCGGCAAAATCGATGTGTAGCCTGGACCACGGCTGGTTGGGGGTCGGCCATGGCACATTCATCTGCTTTGGTGGCATTTTGGCCGCTTCCTGGCACTTTGAGCAATTGCGCACCGTGCCCATGATGTCGTCGTCCATTTTTGGCCAGTAGGCGTAGCTGCGGGCGATAGTCTTCATCCTGTTTACACCCGGATGACCTGTATGGAACTGCCGCAAGAGTCCCGGTCGCAGTGTCCTAGGCACGACTATTCGATGAGACATCATTAAGCAACCTTGGACGACAGAGAGTGATTCGCGTCTTCGGTAGAGATGCAATAATTCACCGCTTAGTTGATCATGAGGCCAGAAGGTTTGAACGAATTTTATTGCCTGCCGTAGGATGGGGTCATGAGACGTAGCCCGACGGACCTCACCTGCCGTGACTGGTGTCGCGCGGACGGCTTCCGAAAATTCATCGGTAATGGCCTGCTCCGCGGAAACAGCGGCTATGACGGTGTCCTCATCCTCCGTGGGGTGACTGTTAATGAGGCGAGAAAGTCCATCCACTTGACCGAAATGTGTGGTTTTGCAGAATTTGATGTCAAAATTGTATCCCAGGAGAATGGTTGCCCACCTCTGTAGGCGACTGGCGGCAAATGTCGGGATGCCCTTCTTTGAACCGAAAATGGACAGGAGCGGCTTGTGGTCGGTCAGTAGAGTGAAGTGTCGGCCGTGAAGGAACTTGTGAAACTTTTTTACTGCGAACACGAGCGCAAGCGCTTCTTTCTCGATTTGACCATAGTTTCTTTCTGCGGAAGTTAATGTTCGGGACGCATGTGCCACAGCCTTTTGAGCTCCATTGGGAAACGCATGAGAGATGACCGCTCCAATCGCATAGTTTGATGCGTCGGCAGTCTGGGATTGTAGTGGGTCGTCGACCATAACAGTACCTACCAATCATCAATTGACTCTTTCCAGCTACTGCAAGTTCTCAATAGGTAGTAAAAGCACCTGGATCATATAGACAGTGCAACTTGTTTATCATCCAGAAGCATGTAATTCATGTTGCTTTTTTAGTCAACTTTTATTGGCCTATTTGTCGACTGACTAGTTTGTTCCTTCATTGCTAGCTGACTTTCAAACGCAGGTAGTTATGCATCAGATGGGATGAATGTTTCATGCATATCGTGGTACCAGAAGTAGCGCGGTAGGGAAATGCACGAGCGGGCTGATCACAGCAAAGCATACCGAGGAGGAATCAAAATGGAGCTATAAAAGCCCCTACATTATGTCACTCTTTGCGAGTTTCTAGGATATTGTTCCCGGTCCTCCCATCAATGCAGGCCACAATTTCTCCATTCCTGTACACACGCTGATGCATCAGGCATGTACTAAAACACATCGTAATGAGTTAGACTAGTAATTATTTCTAAATTGAAACGTTCTGTTCTACCATAGTTGTTTGTCTCATCTAAACTCAGGTAGTCCAAAGGTTTGACGGAACATTCAACAGGTTTATCTTAACAGTTGGATAATAAATTCCCAGAATTTAGATTTTTCAATCCTTTTTATACAACTTATTTACATCTTACAAATATTCGCAAGATCCTGGAGAAATGTTTTATCACAATACACGGCACAGAGCAACGCTGGATGCCCACCAAGTAAGAGGTATATTTTTGCCTGCCAAAAGTTCTTCCTATAATATACTACAAAAGTTTGTTAGCGACAGTATGACAGCGAGTGTTACTTGACGATCAATGAAGATACAGTTATTTATTTCCTTTCAACATAATGCATTTTATTAGGAACACAAGCGAGGATCTTCTCATTAACCGGGTTTCTTTGCTTCTGAGCTGGAGTAATCAACTGAAGTCCTCCACCAAGCTTGCAATGAAATTCTTATTATTTATATATGTACATATATACATATATATATATATATATGTATATATATTCAGAATCTAGTTTGTCGCATTCGATGCTACTTACAATATATATACATGTATATGAGTAATCTGAGTGCAGATTATGCGTCATAGATATCATCCTGAAGGACGAAAAAATAAGCCAGGAAAGAGAGAAAAGGAAACACTGTGTGTAATTCACTACTTATGATCGCTTCTTCACCCTCCACGTCCACATCATCGGCAACACATCGGGAGCCGTTTTTCCTCCGTCAGCTGGACACTGCCGGTTGCTCCGACTGAAGTGGAGAGTTGACTTAGGGAACCCTACTCCAGTTTTCAGCCAAATGGTCTAACTCACAAGGCAGTAGATTGACTCAAGGACCACTGAAAGACCTGTGACTGGTTGCTTAGTCCATATCTTCCTGAGATATGACGCTTTTTCCACCTTCACAGTATGTAATGCAGTTCCCGGACTAGATTGGCCAGAAGTTGGGTGATGTAGAGAGGTTTGTTGCCTATGTTTTACATTTCATCTGTTGGTCATATGGACCCCGATTGGGATTCAACAATTCGAGTCATCAATGGTGTCGGCGTGACATCCGGTTACTGATCGACTAGTGGAAATGTCGATGTCATTATGCGGCTCAGAAACATGGCCGTTGCAAAAACATTGTTTTAACACTGCCTCATTGTGTGCTGGTCTTCGAACCAGATAATGGTTAGGTGGGTCAGGGCAGTCAGTTGGTAACATGCCAAAATCAGTTGAAATCCTTAACCACCGGACTGACCCGCTTAAATTCAGTTAGGCTGCTTCTTCATGATCCAAGGAGTCCCACCCAGCTGTGGTTGGAGGCTTTAAGTTATATAGCTTAATATCACTGGCATTTCAGCAGTCAGAATCTTCTAACATGGTTTTTAAACTTATTAGTTTAATGGAAGTCTTCAACTATTAATCGTTCCCTTTTTCTCTTCTGAGTAAATTGCGCCATGAGAAACGAACAAAAACCAGAGCACGTTAGTGTAAGGTTATTCGTCGTAGAAACTGGAACTGAAAGCCACTCACAGTGTTGTCCAGTGAACTATTGTCTACGGATTTCGGTGAGCGTACAGCCATGTTCCACACCCTATCCGCGGTTTATTTGGAATTTGGGTTCAACCATATCCACTATTCTGATCACCAAAAGCCATTCAACTAAACAGAGCGCCGGGCCTTTGTATTTCTGTAATGTGCGTGCGGAATAGTGCTCTTCGATTGGCTCACACTTGACACAATCTGAAATAGACAAGAAAAAAGCGACCAGCATGATTCGAAGCCCAGTAAGCCTATCAGCCAGCATCAAATCTTAATTGTTGAGGTCTTTTCTTTTTCTTTTTGTTAAGCAAATTGTTACTAGTGTTAAAATATTGCGTGGCTTTTAGTGTTTTCCCATTGGTCGATGTAAATTTTATTTTTCATGGTTTTGTTGAAAATGACGATGTTGCCGGTGCAGAGTGTTGCTCGACGTTTTACTTTCCAGCGTAAAATTGCCCTGAGGGAAACTACCAATAGTATGCGAAACGTCGCCTAAAGTGTGCTTTATTGACGATACTGTTGCCGGATTTCGACGATCGGTCATTTTATCTGCTTGATTATCTTGTACTTATTTATATGCTCTGATTGAAATTCCGATCACGTTCTTTCAACGGATTGCGAATTCGTTCTGATATTTTATAGGTACAGTTGTGAAGAAGTAGTCTAAATGGGCCAACGTAGGTTTTAAATATTTTTAACGAAATCAGTTGCTTCCTTTTCTTTTGCGCCATAATTGTGATGGCATTCTGTTTGTTGTGTATACATGAATAACTTCCGTGGGCAAAAGACGCCGTAAAAAAGACGCGTTCGGGGAACGTTCAAGTAAGGTTCACTTTGTGGACTTTGGCTTAGAAAAAGCATGGTTATGGGTGTTCGGAAATACGGAGATTAAACTGAAATAAAGAAGTTCGATATCTGAGGATAGTGGCATAATAAAAGCGGCTGGCCCTCTCCATACGAAGACAGTTATGACAAGATGAATCATCTGAGCGGGTCCTAAAGAACAGAAACCGAAATGATAATGGTAGAAAACAGAACGTAGCGACTGCCTAGCGAACTCGGAGAGGAGTCATTGGTTAGCTGAATAGTCTTTCGTTGAAGCCGATCGAGAAAATAAATGGTAGACGAGGTTCCGTCTTTCACTTAATTCCAGTATTCAAGTGCCTTTCGGATTAAACTTCGTACGACAGTAGGTTTGCGACTGTGAAAAATCCCTGTCGTGTAATATAAAACAAACTCTGCGCGCGGCACAACGGGTAAGTGTTGACACGGGTGGAGACCAACAAAAAGATGAAATAGTGGATAAGTCCAATAATTAAGTCGAGCCTGGGGAACAAACGCGGTTCGAGTAAAAAGTCAACTGGTCAAAATATGGAAAATATTTGAATTAAACAGAAAGAACACGTTTTAGAAACATTGAAACATGTGGTTGGCACACCCCTAAGGAGGGATTAATCCTAAATCGAAAACGGGTGATGGACTGAGAATGGTTCGGTCATGATGGACATTGGTAATGGCTTGACGAATAAGCGCCGCAGTGGAGATGGGGCATTATCAGCAAAACTGCATTGGGCTGGGAGTGAATGTTAGAAAATGATCAATAAACAGGAGAGAGTGGTCTCTATGGTGGAACTTTACCGAAGATTAGTATTTACAAGAATTAGATGAGATGGGACCTGGCCGACTTGGGTGAAAAGAGTTCGCTTGGTGAGGAAACATGGCATCTGGGATACGGGAGCTGGATCGAGCCCAAATGAAGACATTTTCGAAAACAGTCCTGTTCAGTTCCTTGGTGAATTATTCTGCGCACGAACACGATGCAAGGGGCGTCACAAAAGAGCATGATGCAGACGTGATGAAGCACTGTGGCACAGACCAAATTCGGACTAGACACAGATACGCCTCGTACAATAAAGGAGATTGGTAACCCATAAGTATACAATGACATAGCCTGCTGCATAGCTCGCCACAAACACACTGACTATGGGAACAATGTCGTAATCCTAATTCTTCAAGACCCGCAGCCGCACAACACAGTAGGACGGGCTGGAAGCTTTGACTGAGCAATCGCACGGAAACAGCGTGGAATTCGAATGGCTAGCCTACGTACTAGTGAGAGAATGAGAGAGAGAGAGAAGTAGAAGAATAACAGGATACGGAAATACGTTTGTTGATGAGTCATGAATAGAAGTCAGAAGTCAATGAAGCTCTGTTGTTTATAAGGTTTAGTGGAATAACTTAGATCGATGAAAAACAAACAAGCAGAAACTGGAGTCTGCGCACTTCTTGCGACCATGTGGAATTTTAAACTCGCAATAGCCAAAATCTCGTCAGTTTCGAAATATCTTGAGAAGTGTAGATCTCCATAAAAATATAACAAAAATGAAATTCGCGACATCCTTCCTGTCAATCTCAGTCAAAGGAATTAGAAATTTACAGTAATACCTAGCAAGCTTTCCCTTAGTTATTAATCGCATCTAATCAGGACTTGTGGAGTAACTGCTGGCAGGTCACTCATAGAAGCCATATTCTGGGTCACTCAGCAAACCTTTATGTTCATGGAACGGACAAAGATGGTGGCTTCAAAAAATTTCGAAAACAAAAAGGAGTGATGGGACGATGATTATCGGGATCAGAAGAGTCACCTTGTTTCGGAGTAAAAGGGATAATTGCATTCTTTCATGGGGAGGGGGGACTTTTTGATTTTCACAAGGAAGAGAAAGACGACGTGATATGAGGCTAACTCCGGAAGATGAATGGAGTGTTTATAGTAAACAGAAATCGATGGGCCTTTCTGGTGGACGTAACAAAATGAAATTCGTGGCTGGTTTCATGGGAAAAAGACGGATGAGTAGAGCTGAAGGACAAAATAGAGCTTGAGGGAAAACTTCTGTCTCGAGAGTTTTGCAAGCCGGAGCACTGGAGGACCTGGAAATGGAAGGAAACTTTTAAAAGGAGAAAGTGCGGTTTATCGCCTCTGTACTGAACTAAAATAGTTCGCTATCGGTGGCGGATAAGGCCAAGCGACAAAACCTCGTGTCGGTTGAATGAGTAGCACCATCGACAGTACGCTGAGTTTTCCCAACAGACATCAAGGTTGCAAGCGTAAGTCGCTCAGGGAATCCTGTTTTGTGAGATTTGGAGAAGTGCGGAATTTAAAGATGCATGATTTAAATAATCATCTCAGTAAATTCGGGAACAGACTCAAGGGAATAGTTATTTCAGAACTAACAGGCGAGAAAGTCACGAAAACCACCTAAGTCCGCAAATTTTTACGGCCAAAAAGTACATCTATTGGAAATAAAGGCGGGATAATAAAAGGAGTGGAAAATGAAATGACATGTTTCTCCAATAAACCAATGGGGATTGATGGAAAGGAAATGGCTGTGAAGATAGGGCTGAGGATATGTGGATGGTCTTCAGTACGATCGAGAAAGCCAATACGGTAGTTAACCAGTTGTGAAAGGCTGCTAATTACAATGAAAGCCGTGGCTTAAAGCCCCGAAATCAAAGTATTCAGTGGGCACAGAAGTTGGTACTTGTCGTGGACATTGACATCAAAAGTGGTAGTTTGGTAACTGGGGTCTGTTGAAGTGAATGTCTCGATGTTAGAAGTCAGATGGATAGCCGCTGACGATGAGGAGAGGGCAAAAATCCTGACGATAACGATCAAAAAAGAAAACCAAATCGTCAACCACAAAATCGAAAGCGCTGGTTGGAGAACTGGATGTGAAACTTGGAACATATGGAGGGCTGATAGATATAGACGCAGATGCCAGGATCGGAAGGGAATTTAGGAAACCAACGATTATTTGTGTCTTACGAGGAAGAAGCTTACTCTAGCCAGATGCGAAGCACTGGAAAAGGGGTCCGAAGAAAGTGATGCATAAGCTCAGCATTTTGGTGCAAACCATGAACGGTAGTTCGGGCAGTGATGGCTCGATGCGAGTTCTTTGAGCGGGTGCACAGGTGTACGAAAATGGTTATTCACGTGATTTGCGAAATTCATGGTTTATGTGAGGGGGTCGCTAAACCAACCTTTGAACCTGGAAATGAGAACCACAAGGAGCCTCGATAGGTTGGTCGTGATAATGAATCGGGCAAAAGTGGGTGTCTGTCGCATTATATATATATATATATATATATATATATATATATATAGTGTAAAGGACTAGTATCTGTATCGCTTTTAAACTGAAGTATCTTGGCTTCACCGTGACGTTTTTGTTTTTCATAGCGCTTATGGGTCTTTTAATACCCGAATCACATAACCTCGCTCTCCGATGAACATTTGATGAGTATACGTTGATACTACTCAGAGGTGTGCTTTACTTGTCATGGATAAACCGCAGATTATTGGACACATTCAAAGATCGGTGGATTTTACACTTTTTGACTGCGCCTGGATTCCAGTCAGTACGAAGTTTGTTGTCGTCGGCTCTAAGCCACGCGGTACAGGCACAATCCAGGTCTATGACGTGACTGCAAAAGAGGTAAAACTTCAGTGTGAGGTGAGTGAATACATTCCGGTTACTGAGTCTTTTCAAAAATCGTAAGAATAAAGCTTGTGTCCATGCTGAACTACACGCTTTTCGGCGTAACCATGTGCAACTGCCCATTCAAAAGTAGGCCAGATGCCTGGAGAGATTTTGACCTTTTCAGATAAAAGTGGCATCCGAAGTGATCTCGTGGAGTTTATGGATTAAAAGGTCGTATCTGATAAGTTTAGTAAACACTAAGATTACATGATCTAATCTTTTCAGTATGTGGATTTATGCTACTAAAAGTTTCGCATGTTGTGCTGATCGAATGTAATTGTTGAGGAGTGAAAATAATTTTCTCGGTTGTTGTTGGCTATTGTGCAGTGTTGCTTTGAAAACAAAGGTGTCAAACCAATCAATGCGCGAATCTCTCACTCAACTAATCAATTATTGATTTACCATATTCTTCTATCTTTGTCCATTAACAGTTCTTAACGTTTCATTCAACTGTCTGTACGATCTTCTTCCGTGTTAAGTCGTAGTTTCTGAAAAAGGTCCGTACATCATAAAAGTATGCAAAATGCATTTTAATCGGATCAAAGTTCTTAATTTTTTCAATTTTTGCTTTCATTTTGAATAATGGTAGTTTTCAGGTGCAATCTGCATTCATTTTAAGGTAAACGGCGTTCCTATGATGCTCCATAGTTTCATCAAGGTCTTAATTACAAACGGTACCCAGATGGCTTGTGCATCTTAACCGATTTCGTACCCGTGAGTTTTCATGAGCCACTAAGACTGCAGTCTCGAATGACTCGTTGACCTGCATCTTTGGGATCAGATAATTAATGTGGACATTAAACTGCACAGTTTTGGCTGTTTTTCAGATTGAGAAAGATGGACGCAAGGAATTCGACGTCTACTCAGCTAATTTTCTGTTTTTTTATACAGGTATTCACGCTAAAATGCGCTATTGCCATTGACAGAAAATGGAATGTTCACTTTCAAACATTCGTTAGTTTCGGAGCGACAACAGGACTGAAATTCGATTGGTTCTCATTGGAAACTCGGTTTCTGATGTTCACCAGATAGCCAGTAATACGATTATGATAGTCAAAATGGTAGTTAAAATATCGGTAGTTGGCGTACGCTGTTTGAAAAATTATTAAAATAGGCTAAATGATGCAGGCAGCTTTCCGGCTTAATTTTATTCTTTATCATTCATGAGAAAATGACATCAGGTAGATAGATGCAAGGATGGACTGTGCGAAAGAGCACTCGCATTTACGAAAACCAAACGGATTTCAGGTTACTGCACCATACTATTCAGGATCAGAGGACAAGCACATGTTACCAATTGCGGTTTTGAGTTTCAGGTAAGTTCAGTTCACTAGGATCTCATTTGGATCTTTAGGAGCATGAATCGATGATAAGTCCATTTAAGAATCACATGGAGATCCGTCATCATCCACTCACGCTCCTAACCATTCAAATCAGATTCTAGTGAGAAACTAAGAAACGAGCACAGCGCACTAGTATAGGGATGGTTGGACAGAAGAATAACGGGTACACAACTGAAGAGCGGCAATAACCGCGGAACCGATTGTGCTTCCGGGGAAATTTTGTTCATCCATACATATGCTAAACACTACGTTCAATCCAGTTCGTAACTTATCGTGCGAGTGATGATGAATTCCGACGGACCCATTCAGCATACTCATGTCTCATTTCTTTCAAAAAGAAATCCCCGCGAAACTCATCTACGATACCATCAGTGTGCATACCACAAAATCAAAATGGTGCAGTTTTACAAATAGGGATTTTAGCCAACGGAAAAGTTCCGCAACAATTATATGGTTCAACCAAGGTCTGAAAGGCTAAGCAGAATTTTGATCCACTTACGTTCGGTGATGAAGCAAACTACGTGGATTACTCCCACAGAATTATGAGGCTAACGATCTATGTGCATATGCTTTTAATTAATGAGTACTGATGGAGCGCACGGAACTTGTGCAGCACGCCGACAACTTATCAGTTATTGAGCTTACTGTTCACTTTTTTGCTGTCTTCTATATGACTATTCTGGTTGTTGTTCCAATTACTTCGTTCATTCCCTTTCCAGTCGGAAAAATGTAGTTCCTTCAAGTGTTGTACCTTTGGCGCATCTCGACTGCCCCAAAGGCATCTGGCCACGGGCGCATTTAATGGCCGTATGGCAATCTGGGATTTGGGTTCTGGCGGCCATCTGGAAGTTCCGGTCTATGGCGTTCAAGCGCACTCGGAAATTGTGAATGCCATTGATGCTGTCGGTGGACTGGGTATAGGGGAAGGGGCTCCTGAAATCGCCACAGGTAGTCGCGATGGTTCCGTAAAAGTTTGGGACCCAAGACAATCTAAGATTCCCGTAGCCACCATGGAGCCGGAGTCGACAGAAAATGCAGTCCCCTTATCGTCTGGCGGTAATAATCGCCGGGATTGTTGGACTGTCGCGTTTGGTCATGCTTATAACTGCCAAGATCGATGCTTGGCCGCTGGTTATGATAATGGGGACGTCAAGCTCTTCGATTTACGCGCAATGAAGGTGCGATGGGAAACTAACGTGAAAAACGGTGTGTGTTCATTGCAATTCGACCGAAAAGATATTGAAATGAATAAACTGGTCGCCACCACATTGGAGGGGAAAATTCACCTGTGGGACATGCGCACACAGCACCCAAAAAAGGGTTTCGCCTGTTTGACCGAAAAGAATCAAGGTGCAACAATTTGGCAAGTACGACATTTGCCACAGCAACGTGACGTGTTTATGACGGCTGGTGGCAATGGATCCCTTTGCTTATGGCAATACCACTACCCATCGAAGCGTAGGCGAACGGTTCGAGAAGCCGGACCAGAAGGCCATGGGGATATCGAAACAGCACAAGGCGTTGTCGGAACGCTTTCGCAGTTGCAGAATGTTGTCTTGTCGACTCAGCCCGTTAATAGTTTGGACTGGTGTGCAGATAAGTTGGGTTTAGCTGTTTGTGTTTCGTTTGACCAAACTTTGCGCTTGTTGATTGTCACTAAGCTAAATAAACTGTGATGAATACTGCTATCGAAATTTTTATTGGTGACATTTCATCCCTGGGTTTGTTATTCAAGTCCACAATTCGTTATTTTCAGCAAAAGGATTAGGTTTACATGACTGAAAAGTTGCTGCAAGCGCTAGGTTATGCGACACTGGGGCCAATCTAGGCTATTGAATAAACGGCTAAATAAAAAACCTATCTGCATGCTTTCACTGTTGAATATTGAGTGTGCAAAAAGATTCACGGGGACATGGTCAGAACACTGCTGTTCCCGATCCCTCGTCCATTTTTCCATCTTATTATCATACAGTTTTTCGTTAATGTTGCCTGTTTCCAAATCCAGGTGTGGAAGTGACGGTCGTATGTTGTTTCGAGAAAAATAGGCCAAGTTTCCTGCTGGGTTCGAAAGCCTGACCGCTTCTGGCAGAAACACTAGAGAAGTAATGTTGAAACTGGGTGCAAACCATTGAGTTCATTAGGTTATAAATCAGCTCAGAAAGTGCGTGTTTGTTAAATTGATTGCCCTTTTATCAGATTTCATAGGAAAAGCAGGCCGAGCATTTTCACGGCTGCTTAAACCGTGGATGACCAGCGATAGGATATTGTTTGTGGGCTTGAACTAAGGCTCACCAATCACGTGCTCATCTGCTCTGTGCGGTTCAGCCTACTCCATTTTCGACTCAATACCAGTAAAGTGAGAAATATGGCTCAAAAACCGAGTCAAGTCGGTCAAGGCTATTTCGGAAAGTTGCTCACATCCGTCTGCAATGTTAGCATAAGTATGACACCAAGGTATTCGAATCTTGTTGCGTGCAACCAAATCAACGGTTTAAATAGTTAATGTCCTCACACCATGGCTTCCTGAAGGCATTCTTCTGACTATCGTTGGATAGATGTAAGCAGGAACAGTCAGGCTGTGAGTTGCTGCTCTTGATCTACCCTGAGTAAATTCCGTTTATCTAAGCATTAAAGTAACATGAGATGGGACGGTAGGCACCTGATGATGACTGCGATTGTGTTGTGTAAATGGATAGAGGGATTAATGAGGATGAAAGCCAAGATGAATTCAGTTGGAGCACCGCAAACATGATTTCTGGTAGCAGTAAACTTTGATGTACATGGAGAAAACTTCTTACCAAAGCTACTGAACCCCATCAGTGTTTTCACTATCCCGAACGGTATGGACTGAAGGTTTCCTTGTTGCATAACACTAGTTTCTAAATGGTTATTTCAATGAATTGTTAGGAGCAGAACAATACAGAACGAAGTGAATTATTGGGTCCACAAACAGGAAGTGGGCTTCACATGTACTGAACACGATTATCACTTTATTCTTTCCGAAGAACTGAACAGATTTGTAAACAGCATTGGCAGCCATCACCTAGTTTATTTGCTTTCAAGGTGCACAAGTTGTAAAATCAGATCAGGTGACAGTCTTGAGTACCACGAGCTCGTGGACTTCCAGTGCAAGAGAGACAGCAACAAAACAAGTTTAGTAAAAAATAAATGAGAACATGGACAGGAGTACCATTGAGAAGGATAATAACTGTAAACATGAGGAGCAAAAGAGAATTAATGATAAGGAAAGACAGCGGGGCATTTTTATTAAACAGACTGTGATCATGATAGGAATCGTTCGCAACTGTGTTGAGTATTATGATGAGGACTGGCTAT
This sequence comes from Fasciolopsis buskii, assembly GCA_008360955.1. Taxonomy (NCBI): domain Eukaryota; kingdom Metazoa; phylum Platyhelminthes; class Trematoda; order Plagiorchiida; family Fasciolidae; genus Fasciolopsis; species Fasciolopsis buskii. Next base: position 92,016 of record LUCM01011753.1, on the reverse strand, counting down.
TAAACACGAAGCGTATTCACGATGTTCAAGGATAAGGTGCGACATTCAGTTCACGTAACTGACGAATCACATCATCCAGTTTTTTGCGCCGACCGCGCTCCTCTCTGCGAATCGCACTAAGAAAACCGGCACGTCTCTTCTCCGCATCACGTACACGTTCTAATAATTTTATGGCAACACTGGGTTGAACACGATCGTAGGGGTTTCCTGCGGAAGGTTGTAAAACGAAAATCAGCAGCAGACCGTATTTCAGTAGAAAAGGTGGCTTAAAGGCTAGCACCAAAAGAGATCGACAAACGACAGAAACGAATAATGCGCTACTACGTGTGGCGAAACCAACGGGCCACCGTTTTTGGTTAGTTTGAGCAACTGAGGCACATTTCCCTTTCTCAAACAAGTAAGTCGTGATTACATGGTAGTTACTATATGCAGATTTACGGTGTCGCGCTCCCTCAGACGGTCAATTGTTTTTCCGAGTGAAACAGCAAAAATATCCGCAAGTAATTTATATCCTGACCTGATCCCGAAGAGAAGTGGAATGTTCAGTGCGCTGTGTGAAAAAAAGGGTTAAACTTTCCAGGCGTCACTTTGAGTGCACTGCAGTGCAGCTGGGCTGCTAGAAACCAACAAGTGTCTTCAGAGATTAGGTAATCACGTGATGTGACAGCTAGCAGTTCCGCAGTTATCATAAAAATGGTAGTTAAGAGATATAAACCATAAATCACCCGAAGAAAGAACAACAATATTACTGTTTCAAGTAAATTGGTACAGTTGTCCATCTTACCGATTTCAAACATCAATTTAACAATTCCAGGGTATTCGAAAGTTTCTGCCCAGTGAGTTGAAAAATCCACACGGAGCCACACTTCACTTAGGTCGGTTAACCGTTTCAGTTGTGGAAAAAGCTTCTGGCTTAAACAGCGTCGTTTTTGGCCATAGTGTTAACATCGATCATTTATCCTCACGAATTAAACCCGAAATTCAGCCAGAAGTTGTACGAAACGTCTGTCCAGCTACTGATCTAAAATCATTCACTTCTGCTTTTTTCTATGACGTGGCCCACTTATGAGTCTCGTGAACGGGGTGCCCCATAGCCTATAAGAGCCACTATGCTAATGAAGAGGCCGGTTCCCATAACCTTGCAGTGACAGAGCCACACGAGGTTGCAGTGGGTCGGACATGGTTGCGAATCGGAAAAAACCGAGTTGCGGTGTACTAGCACAATTATCTTCGGTCGGCGGTGCCCCGCTCCCCTCTTTTTCATCCAAATTCTGGCTGCATCCGCAGTGTTACGTTTTCTTGGGATTGTGCATGGTTCTTCCAAATAAGGATTTTATTTGACGCAGATGCAAATATGGTTCCTTTCAGGAACGTTACATCTGCCCTATCTACTAATTCCAATCCCACCTTTGTGTATCAACAGTATCCCTAACCACTATATATATATATATATATATATATATATATATATATATATATAGTGGTTAGGGATACTGTTGATACACAAAGGTGGGATTGGAATTAGTAGATAGGGCAGATGTAACGTTCCTGAAAGGAACCATATTTGCATCTGCGTCAAATAAAATCCTTATTTGGAAGAACCATGCACAATCCCAAGAAAACGTAACACTGCGGATGCAGCCAGAATTTGGATGAAAAAGAGGGGAGCGGGGCACCGCCGACCGAAGATAATTGTGCTAGTACACCGCAACTCGGTTTTTTCCGATTCGCAACCATGTCCGACCCACTGCAACCTCGTGTGGCTCTGTCACTGCAAGGTTATGGGAACCGGCCTCTTCATTAGCATAGTGGCTCTTATAGGCTATGGGGCACCCCGTTCACGAGACTCATAAGTGGGCCACGTCATAGAAAAAAGCAGAAGTGAATGATTTTAGATCAGTAGCTGGACAGACGTTTCGTACAACTTCTGGCTGAATTTCGGGTTTAATTCGTGAGGATAAATGATCGATGTTAACACTATGGCCAAAAACGACGCTGTTTAAGCCAGAAGCTTTTTCCACAACTGAAACGGTTAACCGACCTAAGTGAAGTGTGGCTCCGTGTGGATTTTTCAACTCACTGGGCAGAAACTTTCGAATACCCTGGAATTGTTAAATTGATGTTTGAAATCGGTAAGATGGACAACTGTACCAATTTACTTGAAACAGTAATATTGTTGTTCTTTCTTCGGGTGATTTATGGTTTATATCTCTTAACTACCATTTTTATGATAACTGCGGAACTGCTAGCTGTC
>LUCM01011753.1:0-75598 GCA_008360955.1 Fasciolopsis buskii | reverse complement strand
ATTGGAGAGTGACTCGGGTTGAGTAATATTTGAGTTGGAATGTATTGGGTGGTCGAACGTTGAAGAAATAGGATTTTCAGTCTAGTATGGAACGTTAGTTAGAGAGGCTAGGCTGGTTGGATTATCGTTTGCGGTATGACGACATCGTCACCAAATCGGCCCAGTTGTTCCTCTAGAACCTGACCGCAAGGCAGCGGTGTACAGCTGAGTGTAAGCCCATCTACTTGGAGCAATTATTCTTCCACTCGTTTTTCCGACTGAGCTGCTGACTCAGATCAACCTCCAAATTGAAGGACCAGGAGACCACTTCGTCAGGCCTCTATCCATTGACCTTCCAGGCATGATTGGATCTTCGGCTTGAGATAAGCCATTTTGTATAGCTCGTTGGATCATGGAGGCACGCAAGCCGTCACACCACGTCAAGGCGTAGTCTCGTTGTGACAGCAGGTTAACAATAGAACAATAACAATAAATGTAAGCTTCAGCTGAAAGTCATTTTAATTAGCTTTGTTGACGAGTTAATTTGTATAGAGAGTACGGAAACCAAAAAGCTAAACGGCAACAGAAAAATGAACATGAACAGGAAACTGCAAGAGAACAAAAGATGCATAAGACCGGTGTCGAAAAGCAAGAAGGCAATCAGACATAAGCAGTTCATCTCTTACAAGCATTAATCATGCGTGAACACGTCCTGATTTAGTTGCTACCTCGTAGCACCGAATGGTAATGAAAGAAACATCATAAGATTATACGAAATGAGGACTATGAAGGAGCCAAAATACTTCCATGGATGCAAAAAACGCCACTGACTACAGCATTGACCCATATCAACTAAAATCTCCACCCACTGATTTCGGTGATCTCGCAGACCCAATTATATAACTACTTCTGCTTGGAACAGTCCCTTACTTTTCGCCAACCCATGGGTTGCTAGTCTTGATCCATCTGTTAGCTATTGTATGCGAATATGCGTAATACATGCATGATTCAACCAATTTGATCTAGTCAAATTCAGTCCCCGTTTGATTGACTAGTTCTGCGATCTAATACCTTAAGCCTAACCTCATCATCGATAATGTTATTTTCCCATCACATTGGCGGCACTAAGAACATCGAAGTACTCAAACAATTTCGCACATCTGTCTATATCAACCGCGTTTCTGAGCTACATAGCACGACCGATCTTACTGCTGCCATGTAAATCGGATCTGTGATCAATAACCGGATGTTGCACCGACGCCACAGATGGCTCAAATTGGTAAATGCCAACTAAGGTAATATCATCTGAAGGGCGACCACCAGGTGAGATATACCTTGCCTACTTCCAACTACTAACGTACAAGAACAAAGTTCCGCTTCGGGCCAATCCAGTCCTGTAGCAACATTTTACACTTCGAAGATGTAAAACGCATACCAAACATATCCATATTACCCTCTAGATGATCGAGAAAAGGGCTTGCAAATTACTTAGGTCATCACTATACGAGTGCTCAAAATCAGACAATTTACTGCGTGAGTGAATATCAATACCACTATTCCAAAGTATGAATAGAGCGACTTCAATAGTTATCTCACTGAAAAAGTCTAAGACCAATCGGGACAGAGGACATCCCTGACGAAGACCACTCGTCGTGGTGAACTCAAGTGAAAGATCGTCATAAACATAAATTCAGCTGGCAGTTGGCATACAGAGATCGGCAAAGTAAAATGAGTTTTCTGGTACATCCTTCAGTGAGAGGCAGCACCACAAAACTGTACGACAAACTGAACTGAAAGCCGTTTTCAGACCAAGTAAGACGGAGAGAAGGGACCTACGGAATGTGTGATTATTTGATAACACACGCGGGATAGAAAAGATGATCGATTCAACCAGAGTTGGGTGGGATACCGGCTTGATTCTCACGAATACATTCTCCACGAGGTCCCGGTAACAGGTGGAGAATAGAGTCCGCAAGAACATTTGATGCAACACTTGCCAAATTAATTCCTTTGTTGTTTTCACAGCAGGGTCTATCACTCCCCTTGTAACTAGGTGAGCTTATCAATTTACACCAAAACCTATGTACTCGCCACTTTACCTAAATTGGTCCCAACGAGTTTTATTAACTCTGAAGCCTAAACGTCGCCACCACCCCTAAGACAAACGGCAACATCAGATAAATAAATGCGTCCGCAAATAGAAAAGGTGGTTCAAAAAGGAAAATGTTGGATAAACGAAAGAAAAGCAGGAAAAATTGAAGATTACAAAAAATGTGGACAATGTAGCGCCAAAAATTTATCACTAGCAAAAATGAAGGACTAATAAAATTGTATTGAACCACCTCGTTTTGTGATCCCTGTCGGCAAGATAACCGTCCTAAATGGTGTCCTCGATTTCGTCAGCCAAAGGAAATTGGTAAAACAGCAGGTGCAGCAGAGGCCAGTCTATGCGGTCATGAACTGGTTTAAGTAAATGACACTATAGCCTCACATCATTTATTAGCTGACATCGCCACAGAAGCGCTTACAGTGAGTCAAAAGTAATAAGGCCGTACAGTGTGCTGGCAGTTGAGTTGAGGACAAATGAAATAGACAGTATCGTAGCAATTCCCTGCTACGTGAGACACCTAATTTACCTAACTTCGCTGTACATTTTCTCATCCCACGTTGCCACGTCATCTGTTGGCCTCCATATGGCTTCTTCCATTCCTTAAGAGGAACACAAAATAGGGCACGATTTGGTAGACGAGTGTTCGTCATACGCAACACGTAATCCAACCAGCCTAGCCTACTAAGTTCCATATGCTGAAAAAAGCTATTTTCAGAAGTGCCACCCAATACCAGATTCCCAACCTCAATATTACTCACCCGGTCACTCTATCCAATCCTAGCCATACTACGTAAACATCGGTTGTTGAAAACCTCCAACCGACGAACATCTCAGACACGCATACTCCATGTCTCGCAACCGTACAACCGAACTGAACGCACTGCGACATAGTACACACGCCCTTTCAACTTCAGTGAAATATCAGGCCGACGCCACAAGTGCTTCAATCCAGCGTAAGCTGCACGAGCCTTGGATATACGCATACTTACCTCCAATCCCGAGCTAGCATCGTTGGACACGCAGCTACCAAGGTAGGCGAAACGGTATCGTAGCAATACCCTGCTTACCTACGCCGAGAAATCATACGTGCTACGTGCTTCTGTCCGGGCCCAATAAAAGACAACCAGCCGTAAGCGGAGTAATGATGGTAAATTTTCTAGCTAGCCTCAAACACAGGGCAACAGATACCGTCTTGTTATTCCAGACTACCACTGGCAGTGCCACTGACTGAAACTGGTCGGACCTGTGAATGAGATATACGGACGACTCACAGTAAGAAACCTATTGGTGTAAAAATGAACAACGTAACTAAGGACCCATTGAAAATTCAAAAACAATGATACGTAAAAGTTCGGATGAACAAAGAAAGCCGCTGGGGCAACACTAGAGGAAATATCCATTGATGTAGCTGCCGAAATCGCACTTCTCAGGCTAAATTCATCGACGGTTTTCAGTGTACTCCATCACCATTAGGTACGACGCCATGAAGTTCTACTGTTTTATTAGACATCTTCACACTTTTGTGTGAATGTGTATCCAAACGGGTATTCGCAAATGTACTAACTTATGATAATGTCTAGAGACAGAGTCCAACGGGGATAGTTATTCACACTGGCTAAAGAAACTTTTCAGTAACGTTTAAACGAAGATCGAACACCAGGATTCGCACATTGCGCACATCTTAGTGCAACTATAAAACATCTGAAAAATACCAATTATTTTAAAACAACTTTATCGCATGAGTGTAGTTGAGCGGCGATGTCCAATACATACTAAGGGAAAGGGGAAGAGGGAACCAGAACCACAACCCTAAAGCTTACAGTGGCACAGAACCACAACTTTCTAATAGGTCACGTATGGTAGCGAGCCGGGGGGACAGCAGATTGCCATCTATTACCAAAGTGACTGGCGGATTTGGGATTCCAATCTCTATCCTTTTTGGGGGTGATAGATGCTTATCGAATTCGATCACCGGTAACCAGACAGAAGATTTTAGACCTAATCAGCTAATCTGTGTGAAATGAAGCAGTTTTCGAACAGTTCTCGAACAATGAATCCGATTTCTGAGACTGATACGCCCCTGAAAATGTCGGATGTGCACAACGCGACAGACACGTAATAAATACCAAATAATTCACCAAATGGGTTGACGCCATGATCATCGGTAGTTCAATTCTGGGGTAATCTATTTTGCCACGATGTGTTAAGGAATTAATAAAAAAGCAACAGAGTGTCTTCACTCCCAACCCTAAGGCGAACATTGGCAGGATTGGTCATATCTCGTGGTTCCACAGAGGCTTCCCGTGCAAGGAAAAGGCCTCTAATTTTGAAGTGCGATTAACTGCCGGTAAGGTCTTTTAATTTGGAAGAAACGATGAGCTCTTTGATAAAACGCTCTCAGGAGAAGCACTGTCTCGACTAACAAAAATGAGCAAAGTAGAAGGAATAGTCTGAACTCTTGCGGAGTAGCTAATACCAACATTATGATCAAAAACGATAAAAACAACTTCATAGCGTACAATAGGGACGACCGAAAATCACAAAAGTTTGTTGAAAAGCTTCCAGCCAAAATCCTCCTTTAATTGAAGTAACGTCCTGAGATTCTGCACTGCTAATGTAGAACATTTCAATCCAGCCCACTATGGCTGTGCTTTTAGATAGTTGGCGGCTGATTAAACGGAAATCATGAGATATTTTATAAAAGCAAGACAATTTTAATTGTTTAACTAAAACCAACATGTAAGCAAGTCGTCCGGTGTGGAATGGCACTATAGGAATCAGGGGAATCACGACACCAAGTTACTAAGCCCTTAATCACTCAGGGAGCAAATGGATCCATCGGCTGGAAGGTATGGTGAACATGAAAAATAAACAAGAATAGAAATGTCACAAAACAATCCTGTGCATATGAAGAGCCATCCTGTCACAACCCCAGCGGGGATTCGTACTTCTGGATGGCACTGCCAATGGCGAAGTTTATGCGACGGTCCGGATTGAAAATATCGTGTAGCGGTCGACAGGACTCTTGTCCGGACGACAACGCGCCTGGACGTTGAACCTGTGTCGCAAGTTTCATGCACAAACATGTCCGACATCAATCTGATCGGACATTTTTGGGATCGGTGCAAAATGGTGAACAAAAGGTGGCTATGAAAATCTTCAGGGGAGTTGAAGACTGTTTTGAAGGGGCGATGAGACAGTATGCCACAGGATAACACCACACAATTGACAGTGAGGATGACCCGGCGCGAAAACACTGTTATACCCTATTTTAAGTCAAATCTAATGAGGGCGTTTGAGAGCATCATCATCACAGTTCAGCGTTAAACAGCAAAGCAAGCCTCATTGACCGCCGCCTTTTCCTCAAGGTTACATGTTTCTATAAAAGGGTGAATAACCAAGGGTAACAGAAAGTGGACCTACACAGGCGGGAAATTATAAGAATGTTGCGGCAGCCAACACACGGAACACAGTCTAACTGTACAAACGCACTTTTTCAATCATTATAATTCGAGAGAAAATAAAAACACGATCGCCACTGTTCAAGGTTCACTGTCATATCCCTCAGTATCTCCATCCCGTTAGTTGACGGGTCTTTCGGACCCCAACCGACATGGCATGAGACACCTACTTTACCTAAGTTCGCTGCACATTTTCTCATTCCACCTTTCCACGTCATCTGCTGATCTCCACATGGTTTCTTCCACTCCGTGGAAGGAACACAAAATAGGGCACGATGCGGTAGATAACTGTTCGCCGTACGCAACACGTGACCCAGCCAGCGTAACCTACTAAGTTTCATATGCTGAAATAAGGTATTCTCAGAATTGGCATCTAGTACTAGACTCCTCACCTCTACATGACTCACCCGGCAACTCCATCCAATCATGGCGAAACTACGTAGACAGCGGTGAACGCGAACCTCCAAGCGACGAACCTCTCCGACAAGTATACGTCATTTTCGAAGCAATTATACTAATCCATTTACAGCAAAACTTTTTGGTTGAAATAGTGGATTTTATCCATGTATATTCCGATTACTTCGGAGGAAACAAGCTCTTCGACGAACAGTAAATAATAAAGGACTAACAGCTTCCTGTGTGAATAAAAGAAATGACACACCGAACAGATCTAAAAATAGCTGGGCACTGCAGAAATCCTTATAGAGTTGGACGAGCTCTTAATGTTAGATGACGAAGATGTCCATACCATACATCTATATTTGAGTAGGACGCACTTGTCTGCACTACCACGGATAAAATCAGAGGATGCCAGCACCTGAACATAGAAATGAAAGGCAAAATGTTTACTTATTTGCTACTTTAGAATCGATACCGAAACTAGGCATTAAGAACAACGGATATGTCGAAAGTAGGGCGATTGCGTTTCAGAATTGAAATAACAATAGCGGAGACAAGTACAGTCAAATCCGGTCAAGTGTGCGCTTACCTGTGGACTTAGTAACACATCGTATAGGGAACGAGCAATGTGCTTGCACACGGAAATGCACGCAGTTTGTGCCACTTTTGGGGGAATATTGGCCAGCGCCTGAAATGTAGTTGACAGCCAGTTGGTTAGATCTATTATATGCTCGTTGGGTTTCAAGCTGCTTTGTACAGACCCATTGTTCAGACCGACATTATCCGTCGTTTCCTGTATCTGATTGTAATTGATCAGACTGATAAAATCATCTATGCAATCGTTCAGATGTCCGTAAATAAGGCTTTCCACCAAAGCTCGAATGTCTTTGAGTAGCGAGGCGCCCTGTAGACGACTGCGAGGTGGATTGGCACCGGTCGTTAAACCGACAAGTTCTGCCTCGCTCGTGGAGGTATCCTATAAAATAAACAAGAAACGAATGTATTGTGCGAAATTTTCGATCTCTGTTTGGAGTGGATGCGAAACACATTGGCTTCGCTACTAAAGTATGCACACTTTCTCAAAGTACTTAAGTGAATCCAAAAGATAACTTCAACAACGAACAACAACACAACATTCCTTGTTCTTAATCGATACAATCTATTCATATGAGAGGTTACATCGTGGACAAAAAAATGGCAGGCAGACAACCGCACGACTGTAGTTTGATTTCATAATGAAAAACATGATGTCAGTGCCACGTCGAACACTCCCGTCACTAGCCTAGTTTATGATCAGCACGACCAATGCCCAAAAGGAGCTTGTGCGCAGAAATGTTTCGCGACGTGAGTGGATGTGTACTCAAATAAACTGCACGAATTATTTGTCCGTGATCGACTGGCAGTTTAGATAAATAGAACTATATACGGTGATGACCTGCAGCACAGTCGAGGAACAAAGAATCGCTACCCGATGTGGACTCCATAGATCGACGTAAATCAATAACTTGTGACTCTTCAGAAGCCCTTATTGGAAAAATATCCGATCACATGTAGAACTTCCAAGTAGCTGGCACACAAGCAACACGAAAACCCGTGAGAAAGATATCAAGTACAGCGCATGAACATTGTCGTGCAGTGGTTGGCAGTTGTCACGAACGTCGACTTTTAGATGCGTAGGGTGTAAATGGACTTCCTATTTTACACATCTCCTGGCTCCTTGTGCTATCTTAAAACTGAATGCACAACATCAAATTACTGAAGAAGTCACCTCGATAGGTGATGAAACGTTTGTCATCAAACTGCGCAGTTCACCGAACAAACCAATGCCATCCTGTTGAATATGAGCTACGAGGAGGAACATCATTCTCTAACCTGCTATAAAAATAAGTAAATAGGATCTGATCTTATCGTATTTGTATAAACTACTAAGTATTTTCACTTAGTTGTCCTTCTTTGAGGGGTCGCGCAGAAATTTTCGCTATATTTTCGGAGTATGACCAGTGTGGAATAGGTGTTAGCCGACAGACTCTAAGATATGTTGCCTGAGCACGAGCGTAGAAACTGAAATGACAGAACTACAAAAGGGCAGAGATGGAGATGAAAACCGATGTCAACGCGCGTTAATATACACCATCAACATCAACATGTAGGAATCTCAATGTCAATCACTCATGCCAAGGATGCATATGGAACCCAATTACCATTCCGTTTATAATTACCCCTACAGCGGGGCTCACTCTTCCATTCACTACGTTGCCATTTGACTGATCTCGGAATGGCTCTTCATGACTAAATGGGACGATCTGTTGCAAATAAGCATCCAAATGTCCACAGGCTGTTTCCAGTTCTTCCAGATTCGTGCAGAATTGAATCAGTCTGGGCAACATTCGCTCAGACTGGCGCACACCATTTGTGAGTACTACGTTCAAGCAATCGATAAACAATGCGTTCGTGGCCCGATTGATTGTGTCCTCCAATTCGCTACACGCCAAGTCTACATGAGCGCAGAATCGACGGCACAAATCGACGTACTCCTGAACCGCTTTGTATATTCGCGGAACCATCCATGAGTAGCACAGTTGCCTGGGAAAGGGCAGCGAGGCGAATTCGGCCGTGTTGGCCGGTGGATAAAGCGATAGAAACTGTGCCAGATCGCTTTTATTCATTATCCGAATGGGAGCAAATGAGTCATCATGAATAAACTTCTCAAACCTGGAAAAAAGAAGACATGGGAAGTAGGAAGCGCAGGAAAATTACGCCTGGGCAAATACAGAAATAACTGGTAAAAAGTGAAGACCGAAAAACCGTGAGTTGAAAGAGGCTGCTGAAGAATAGCTAACTGTGGAGAAAGGATAGCGGCATTGTCAATTGCAGAGTAACCGAAGGAGCTGAAGTTGTTCCGAAGATTGGCTCACAATTTCCCAGTTATGTGACAGTTTGCGTCAGAAGCCTGATGTTTTACTTGACCTCTTACGTGACTTGATGATCGTTGAAAATACACAGAAATATATATCTCGAAACTAGCATTATCGGTGGAAGGAAAAGTGGTTCGGAACTTCGGCTACCGCGGGCAACCGCTTTCACGATTGAATTCAAGTGATTCGATTGAAAATCACCTTGGGCAAAGCTACTCGTGGTAGCTGGAACATCGGCTCATTATTAATGCTACGGCAACGCCGCTTCTGGTTGGAAACACCCCGTAACCAAATTTTCAGACTTAACACACACTGCCGTGATTCAGATAGAATTATCTGCATCCAACCCATCCTATATTGAAGAATTTGATTTTGAAGCCAAAATGTAGCAAAAAATATGAACCTTGGCACGATAAATGTGCCTAATCCCAGATTTATAGTCTAACTAGATTATATGTCACATAGATTGAGCTTCCAGATGCCAATGATAAATAGCCGTGGCCTTCGAGACGGAGAATTCAAAATGAGGCCATTCTCAAGATCGTTGCAAGCACTCAGCAAGTACACAGGAGGAGGAAGTGAAGCGTAGTCTAAGCCAGAGGTGTTATACAATAAGTACATGTACTCTTGATGGCCCCGGTTTATATGACAAATAGTCTCCAAGCGATAGTATTTGGATGTTTAGATAATTATTGATGCAGATTGATACGTTTACTGGCCTCCAGGTCACATTGAATTTTTTCTTTGCTTTTCAGGCCAGTCATACAACTCCTTGAAGATCATAACCCCCGTGCACACTGCGCTTTTTATCATTTAGGCCACCGTTTGTCAGCGAGAAAGGAAAAGTATACCCTAAAATCTCGCACCAAAACCGAAAGCTGTGTTTATGATCAATGGTTACAAACCAATTCCACAAGGAACTCTCATATCTGCCCCGTGAACCAAATACAAGATAGCGGAAGGATGTTGTAGAGAAAAAACGGCCATATATTCGTTAATCCTACACAACTTCCTTTGGATCAAGCCGTTTGACGCCCCTCTGGGTGACTGTGCTTACAAAGGCTAAATTCGATTCCCGACCGCTACGGTCAACATGTTTTGTCATTCGGAAAGCGATACTGTAACTGATGAACGTACGAAATGGTGTACAACCAACTGTTTCTAGGTCTCCAAGTCACGTATAGATCTAGAGACTGAAATGAACGGATTGGATAGATCGATGATTGTGTGAATGAAGAGCAATTAACGGGATGCTCGAAGATGAATGGAAAAGATAGTCATTGTTCTGCGCGTCAGTGTGCTTCGAGTAGGTTCTCTAAGTGTGTGTGTGTGTGTGCAATATTTTGGGTCAATGAGATGTAGAAAAACCATGGTCGAACATTAAACTTAGCGGCCAGATAACGCACCAAAGGAAGGTGAAACGGTGATGCACATCTGATACAACCTGCGGAACGTTTCATGCATAGTATGATTTTTGTGATTTACTCCACCATGAAGATGGGTTACAGCTTCGCCGGAAAACATATATCCACACAAATCAGGTCAGAACTGGAGGGATTTTACAAACTATTCGCGAAGACTCTTGTCTGTGGTTCACTAAACGGAACCTGTGATGAATGGAACCCATTTTCACGAATTTCATCATCAGCCTCCTCTTACTGGATGGGGAAGGTTGCTTTTTCTCATGATGCCAACGTTTGATTCCATTATATTTAGCTGACAAACTGCGACCGGACGTGTCCAACGAGACCAATTCGGCTTTGCCATCGAATTAGGCTCACAGAGAAGATTGCCTGGAATGAAATAGCAGAGATCCATAAGAAACATTGAGCAGATGAACACTGTTTGCATTCCATTCGCTGGATGTACATATCATCACCCAAACATTAGGTGCATTCAGCTCGTCTTACTTAGGCCGTTTGCGCACCGAGTTTGCCGGGAAATTTTGTTCAGGAGCCCGCAAATAAGTTTTGATGAACACAATTCAGCCCAGATATTCTGTCTGGCCAAGTAAAAATCGAAATCACTATGAATGATGCCCGAACAAGCCTCAAACCACTGAGGCTTTTTCAAATTTACCTCGGCCTCGTTTAGTCTGCGTATGATCGCGCAACCACGACTGAGGCGTGGATTTCGTAGTTCGGTCTTCACGCTGCAAGCGAACAAAGCCGGCGTCTGCGCACGTTTATGTTGCGGTGGAAGATTGGGGATTTTCGTTTTGCTACAGCTTTAGACCGTTTATTTTATCTGTAATCCAGAGAATGTTTGATCCGGTCACGGCTGCCCTGAGAGCTGGAGCGAAACGAAAATCCTTAATTTCTCATTCCAGCGTAAGCAGGCACAGAGGCTGACTGACCTGGGAGCACACGCACTTGACAATCCCCGTCTCATTTAGGGTTACGTTAACAAGTGCAAGCCCAACGATGAACAGCTGAAACTGAAACACCTGAACGATTGGGGATTCGGTCGGATTTCAAGCATAGGACGGACCTGCTCTCAATCGGCCAGGTACGTGAGCTAGGCTGAACTGCGTTCATAACGATAATTTACGGGCCCAGGAGTGGAAGCTCGGCACAACTGGGTGCAAACGTCAGAGGTAAGATGAGCTGAGTGCATCCAAAGTTCAAGTGGTGGCGAAAAATCTAAGGGAATGGAATGCAAGCAACGTCCATCTGCTCACCGTTTTATACGTTACTCGGATCGGTCTTTCATTTTCAGGTTTTTTAAACGAGTCCGGTGGCAGTTTGTTAGCTACGCGTGACGAGTTCAAAGGGCAACATCCATTATGATGAAACTGATGGTCAAAGTCACAGAGACGGGTTCCGATAATCGTGGGCATAGTTCCGATATCCGTAGACCGGTGAAAACTGACGAAGTCTAAGTCACCGTATGGAATTTCGTTCGGGTGGACATCCAGATTTTTGCTACAAAGTTCGAACAGCAGCTTTTTACAAGTGCATCTTCTTTATGACATATTTTATATTGCGTATACGTTCACTCTTTTAAATTACATCCTGTATTTCATTTGAAAGACCAAGATGGAGAAAAACGTCTCTTCGTGAGCGGTTTTTGGAGTCAGTTAAAACACGGCCTACCTTCGATGAGGATATCAACCTTTTTAGACGAAACTATATTCGACCCTCATGGAGGATTAAATAACAAAAAATCAAATCTACTGGATACAAGAAATAGTTGAAGATCAGTTGTAAAATAACAATGAACGCCTACACGGATGAGAAAGGCGCCCAATCGTATGTCTGACATGCTGAGCACTACAGGTGTAGATAGACCGATGTTGAGTATAAGTTTAGGAATGAGAAGGCAACTTGTCCTTTGCTTCCTGAATAATGAAAAGCTTTGTTTGGATACCATCTTGACGTGAGCCGCTGGGAAATAAATGGCGATTGGTGCTTCCAATGCTCTTTGCGAAATTCTCAACCGCTAAGTACCTTTGAGTGGGACTGTAATATATATATATATATATATATATATATATATAGAGAGAGAGAGAGAGAGAGAGAGTCGAGAAGGCGTACACTGAGTTACTACGTTTATCGTGTCCTTTCGATCCAAACTAGGACTCGTTGCCAAACGTGAATGAGTGATTGAATGGGATCGCCAGTTCCGTCCGGTTTTGCGCACTGTCCGTCTGTTTGTTTCCCTATTCTGCATCCGGGTCTTGTTAAGATGACGCAATGTTTGTCAATCTCGACCGCCGGGATTTCAGAACACAATAAGAGTAGAGTGTAATCACAGGGTAATTTGTTAAGGCTGAATTGTAGAGGAGGATACGATCACAACGAATGGAGAGAGTAAGCGAGCTCGAGGCACGAACCAATCAGAAGCAAAAGTCCAAAGAATTAACAAAGACAATGTCGCAAGCATTATCCAACAGCACTGTCCACAGCGAGACTGCAACTTGACGTGGTGTGACGGCTTGCGTGCCTCCATGATCCAACGAGCTATACAAAATGGCTTATCTCAAGCCGAAGATCCAATCATGCCTGGAAGGTCAATGGATAGAGGCCTGACGAAGTGGTCTCCTGGTCCTTCAATTTGGAGGTTGATCTGAGTCAGCAGCTCAGTCGGAAAAACGAGTGGAAGAATAATTGCTCCAAGTAGATGGGCTTCCACTCAGCTATTCCCCGCTGCCTTGCGGTCAGGTTCTTGTCAGAACCAAAGGCTTTGGTTGAGAACCCTAATCGTTCTTCTGCTTAGCGGCTGGACTCCCTAGCAGTACCCGTCCATTATTCCCCATAAGTTACACGCCTACAAATAATTCCATACTGCATCGGTCGTCGCGCAGGATAATCAGGACCGCGCTGCCCATTGCATCGAGCGGGGTGGGTAGTGATAAGTAGGCCACCGCTCAGAACTCCCTCTCTTTTACTCAACCTGTTTTCTTTGTCTCCAACCCAATCTGTTTGCCCCTTCTGCCTACCCATAGTATCTCCATTGATAACACGCCCGATACTCGCAACGGTTTATTGTCAAGTAGTGTAGTAGGTGGTTTTCAGTCTGTTAACTCACATTTTCTCAAGCCTCGTCAGCCTCTGAATCTCGGTTCCTTCAATGTGCGCACCCTAATGCAGATTGCCCAACAGGCGTGTTTGGTTCTGACAATGGATTCGCTTTCGATTGATGTCTGCTGCGTGAGTGAAACACGAATTCAGGATTCGAGTAGAGTAATTCAACTAACTGCGCCAAACGCCTCGTCAAGATATTTTCTTCGCACTTCAGGAGACGAAGCAGCTTAAGCTATGGGTCAACGCGATGTAGGAATAACCTTAAGTGAGAAGGCTGAAGCGGCCTTTTTAAATCGAATCTTGGTTAACAGTCGCCAGTTCGCCTTGAGAGTGCAGGGATCAGCCAGCGTCCGGAATGACAGCTGTGCTAGGAGCAGTTTATTTGTCAACTCGGCAAGCGCCCCGACAGACTGCAGCGCCGACGTGCAAAAAACGAGTTTCATCACTAACTTGTTATTCTAGTTCGGAAGAACAAAGGCTTTGGCATTGTAGTCGTGGCAGGTGATTTTATTGAACAAGTTGGAAAACTGAGGCTATCGGGAAACCGTTTAGGTGGGCGGTGCTCATTGCCTGCTCAGTGAATAGATAACGCGGAAAGGCTACTCCAATGTTGTGCAGGCAATCATTTATTGTTTTTCAGCACAAGTTTCCGACACAGTGAATGTGGAACAGCGACATGGAGTTCTAATTCGACAGGTAGTCTGAGTCAGATCGATCATACAGCAGTAATCTATCGTTGGTGTGGTTCTGTTCAGAACTGTAGATCCTACTGGGCCACGTAAGTCGAATCGGATCATGCGTTAGTTTTAATGCGATTTTTGCTTTAGTTCAACGGTCATCGATGCAGGCCACAAACCCGACTGGCCGTCGAACGTCTATGCGATTCGGTTACTCGTAACAGCTATAAACAAAAACCATTCCACAAACTAAGAACTTCGAGCAGCAGTGGGATCAAATCAAGCAGCCGATGCATTTGGCAACAGATTTTACCTGTGGTCCTAGACCTACCGTTCATCAGACACTGGATCTTAAAAGGGCCGGCGGGCCTAACGGAGCAAAAACGCCAGTCCTGACTTCAAGGAGGCGAATAGGATACATCAACAGCCTCAAATGACAAAAAGTCTTGTGAACAACCGTTAACATTGGTGGGTTAAGGTAGCCGATGAGATGGAAGTAGCAGCCGCTTCAGGTCAAAGGCTATTTAAGCTCATACATGTACGATAAAAATGGAGAGCTCATCCGTAGTAGATAACAAAGGCCGAACCGTTAGGCTCAGCGCTGGCCCCACGCTAACGTAGTTAGTCCAACGTCCGCAGCTCCGAATCCTTGGGAGATATCTCTTGATCGGCCAAAATAAGTGGAAGTAGAGTCAAACAAGCAACGTATCCCATTATCGTGGGATAAGTCACTGGTTGCATCCACCTTCAAGAAGAGCACGCGAAGTGACTGTAACAATCATCGTGGCAATAGTTTAATACCAATAGTTACTAAGGCCTTAGCTTCAATGGCCGTTTGACGTCGGTTCGCGAGAGTAACATAGGCGAACACCAGGCCGAATTTTGTCCAGGTCGAAGTTGCATCGACCAGATGTTCACTCTTCACCAGTTATTTGAAACACCCCACACACAACACCGTCCTACCACCGTACTCTTTCTCGACTTGAAACGCGCGTTCGGTTCAGTGGATTTCACAGCCCTATTCAGTGCTCTCCAGCGGAGTGGTAAGCCAGCGAGGTTCGTGGACCTCTTACAAGCATCGCACTTGCGTACCTGTGGTCGCGTGAGAACATACGGTGAACTAACAAGTTCATTTGAAACGACTAGCGGTGTTCGACAAGGATGTCCCATCTCACCGTTCTTGTTCAATTTCGTCATGGATGAGGTAATGGAAGGTATTTTACGAGGTTTCCAAGACGTAGGGGTCAAACTAGGAAATGGCGAGAATCGGTGTTCCAGAGTACCCAGGTGATGTCGTGTGACTGTCTGAATCTGCGGACCATGCACAACGTGCACGATACCGACTCTCGAAGTCTGTAGCTCAATTTGGTATGTGCCTTGCACCTTCAAAGTGTAAAGTGCTGTTACAGGACTGGACGACAGTAGTGCCGAACATGATACTGGATGGAGAGGAACTAAGGGTTGTGGACCGTCTCATTTACACTGGTGGCTACGTGTCGAACGATGGTAACATCGCAGTAGAGGTGAACACCCGTATACCGAAGGTTCGAGCGACTTACGCTGGACTGAAGTGATTGTGGCGTCGCCCTGATGCTTCTTTGAAGTTGAAATGTCGGGTGTATTGTGCCGTAGTGAGACCAGTTCTGTTGTACGGTTGCGACACAGTAAGCGCGTCGGAGAGGTTCGTCATTCGGAGGTTCGCGCTGTCTACATAGTATCGCCAGAATCAAATGGAGTGACCGGGTGAGTAATGCAAAAGTGAATGATCTAGTATTAGAGTAAGGTTTTGAAAACAATGTCTCAGCGTATAAAGCATAGTAGACAACGCTGGTTGGGTCACGTGTTGCGTTCGGCGAACACTCCTCTACCATATCGTACCATATTTTGCGTCCCTCTCACGTAAAGGAATAAGGCATCTGGAGGTCAGTAGATGTCATGGAAAGTTGGGATGAGAAAATATACAGAGAACTTAGGTAAAGAAGGTAACTCACCCCATGTCGGTTGGGATAGGAAAGACCCGTCAACTAACGGGCTGGAAACAATGAAGTGAATCATGAACAGCGGCGACTTTGTTCTCACTTTTTGTCAAATCGGAACGATTAAAAAAGTGCGTTTGTACAGTTAGACTGTGTTTCGTGTGTTGGCTGCCGCAACATTCTTATAATTTCCCGCCTGTGTAGGTCCACTTTCTGTTACCCTTGGTTATTCACCCTTTTATAGAAACATGTAACCTTGGGGAAATGGCAGAGGTCAGTGAAGCTTGCCTTGTTGTTCAATACTGAACGACAATGATGAAGAAGGCCACATTACCAACGGATAGGTGTAGAAGTACCAGAACTTAGATAAATAGCACGACTCTCCGGACTGAGAGCGACAGTACAAGTCCTCACTCGGGACAATCGGATCAACACAGAGTGAGGCCCAAGAGAAGAAAACAAGTATTCGGCACATTGTCGAATCGACCCGGGAATGGTGAGCTAGTCAGAACATAGACTTTGTATGAGCGTGGTTTGGAAAAGAATAATATACATGCTTGAGCAAGATGTGAGAAGTTGAACTTGTTTCGCTGCTCAATGGACGTGCGAACTACCCGCCTGCTTTCATGCTACAATATTCTGGGGAATCGTAAACTTTATAGTGGGTGGATTCCATATATTTCGCAACAATCTCAATCCAAAAGAGATACATGAATGAAATTCGCTACCCAATTCTAGAATGGGTTTTTTCACTGTCTAGTAAAAATGAAGTCCCCGAGGCAAATAAAACTGTCTAGAGTACAAAAATCGGTGGGTATTCGGAAGCCGTTATTTTGAAGTTGATTCGCCACGATGAGATTTGGACCCTCCGCATCTCGATGGTGCCCTTATTCGCCCCGCCTACGCTCTGCCAAACAAGCTACTATGCCCATTTTGTAGAAAGGATCACAATGGTTGGCAACTAAAAATCAAGTGGCACGAAGCATGAATCCAGCAGCCTGTATTTTGACCGTAGGATAACAAATTCTATCTCGACTCAAACGAATCTGCCAAGCGATCGTTGCAGCCTAGGAACCTACCGAAATTTACCAAACGAACATAATTCACCGATTTCGGGAAAGATGGTCTTCACATCGAATAAGGCAAAAAAGTGTATTTACAAAGTTCCTCGTGGTTAATTTATCTTAACTCTACACGCATTAGGATACCTGAAAAGTACCAGACTGAAACAGGGAAGTAGTACTGGATATTTTCAACCGTAAGGATGATCCGAAGGGAAATCCGTCTTTATTCGTTATGGGGTTGGAATGATGAGGGAATCAATGAATCGTGGCTGTTTCTGACTGATGGATTGCCATATACTAACTTAAGGGGCTTTATCAGTAAGAGTTCTCAATCGTCATCCTCCAGTTCATTGAAAGTGATCTCGCGAAAGCGGACTTTCAGAAATGTATTACGGAAATAGGACATCAAGTTTGCTTTAGTACTTTAAAGTCTTGTTTTTGTGCCGCTTAGTAAGCTGACTGTTAGTGGACCAAAGAACGATGAACGGAGGCTAACAAATATAACCGAAGATTAAAAATTGAACTGAAACTAAAAAAAAACATGCCTCAACCAATGGAAACATTGTGAAAGACTTTCGTGTAGGCTGCAAGAGTGGCATTACACCAAGCCAAAACGGGTGACTGGGACGGCTTACAACATAGAGAGCAAACGATCAGAATAGAACTGAGTTTCAAATGGTGCTATTCCCTTAGTGTGCTTCCAAAAAGTGATCATCCACTCCGAGCGCAAAAATCGTTTCCGTGTTCACTTTGATTTTACGAGTGGAACTCTTCTCAACAACTAACACATCTGCGAAGAGAAAAACTCTGGACGATCTCGACAATTGATGCTCTCGAGGGAGCATTGTCGCTTCGCCCATTTGCAAATGCTTGATATATTGCCAGTGAAGCAAGCAGAGAAATAGTGGGATGAGAATATTAAGATTCATGAAGCAGATTAGTTCACATGTGCGCGCAAGTACCTCTTTAAACAGTGGTCCTTGATGTTTGGTGTTGAAATGTTAAAAAAACCAGAAAAAAATTGGAAAACGAAGTCAGTAGCAGGTGTGATCCACGACGTCTGATAGAATAGCGAGCGAACAGTATCGCTAACCGACTATATACACGCGTACGTTCAAACAAACAGGCAAACACACAACTGTATACATACACCAATCTGAGAGTTCATTCAGTAATCCCCAAATCAAATATTGTGACCTACTGTAATCAGTACTCGTGAACTTATTTCCAACGCCACTGAGCAAACTCAAAGCTAACCATCACTGCGACAAAAAACAAGGGCACAGACGGAATAGGAAGAAAACCAACCATTCACGGTAAAGTGCCAAACACGGAATGTCCTATAGAGTTAAAGTTTTATATGAAGGTGAAAAAGTAAATTAGGAGAAAAAACTGCCGAATTTGATAAACTGACCCATCACACGAGAAATTAGATAAAAATTCCATCTCTGCTCCTAATCCATAAGACTTAGCTATTGGAAATTAACACCGGGCAACGAGACGACGGCCGCTGAGAGCACAAAACGAGACTGAAGAATGACCAGATCTAATCAGAAAAATAGTCACGTATTTCCTCTGGAAAATCGGTGTTACTACATGAAAATTCCGTTCAATGGAGTAATAGTTTCACAATTGCCACTAGCTAATGATTCGTCACTGAAAGAATAGATACAAAAAAGGTTGAGAACACACAGAAGAATGTGAAAATAACGGAAAAAGAAAAGAGTTCTGGTACCGCACGGGCAAAATGGGACCGCTTGGATGAGATCACACACATGCACTCCGGCAGAAGTGTCACTAACCTGAGGGTCTTATCCCTAATGGCCGTTGCATAGGGATTCTAGAAGAAATTTAATGAAAATGTTTTGGTTCCAGAACCAAATTCAGGTCTTCGTGTGTTACCAAGGTGGATCATGACACATTATGGTCAGCATTGAAACGGGACATGTTGACCCGCCTCTGTTGGGATATTGGGAATTCTCCCAGTCTAACAATCTTTGAAACCTGTACAAATGGTTTTCAAAGCCACTGCAAAGGTGGCATTTTCAATCGAAAATATTTCTCTTCTGAGTTATCTCATATTTTGGTTCTGTCTAACCATTCGAATCTTCCACGAAACCGTTGCAATGCTGCAACTGGTTTATCCTCACATTTTCCGTTTAATTAAAAAAGCAGCGCTGCTAGGTGTTAGCACGGACCACATAAACTACTTCTTATAGATTGATAACAGCAAACCCATCATCCCGATGTTTTACGAACACACCCAAGTACGCTAAAGTGCGATGTTTCTTTTTCTGGTATAAAATGAACATTTGGATAAACACTGTTAAACGAATGTAGAATATGGTTTGCGTCCGAACGTCCATCTACCGCGCATAGCTTTCGTATGCAGTGGACTGTTTGATTGGTGAACAAAGTCGATTAGTCCCCAGTCTGGACAAAGAGATATCAACAAACAATGATCTCAAGGCTGACCCCATTGCCACTGTCTTTTTATCGGTATATTTCACCATTAAACTGAAAATCGATATTTTGGGTACAAATAAAGAGTAGTTGTTTCAGTTCACCTAGTGGAATCCCTAAAGTGATGTTATTCCCTTGCATGTACCCGCAAAAATAAGTGATGGTCTAACCAATCGGAACATTTGTGAACAGATCAGTTACATCGATTGATAACATCTGCTTCCATTCAAAACGTAAGTTCTTAATAGTTCCTACGAAATGAAATTTACCTCACACATTTGGCGACAACTGATCTTACTGATTGTAGTAGCTGATTACTAGCCGCATGTTCACAACTTGTCGAGTCGAATCATTCAATGAACATGATAAATGCTTTTCGCAGCATCTATAAAGTCAGGAGCAGACAATTAAGAAATGTCAAGTGTCCCATCTTAAACACAATCCCCTTTATGCACTCAAAAACAATTTGTTCACACACGAAATCACTTGGACCTCTTATCATCCAACAACAACAAGTGATCTAAAACTTGATCAATATTACACAGGGACATCGATACACTCTTTGAGATGTGAACTGTTGTGACAGCCAAGCGATTATTGTATCCGAATATTTACAACCATATTCGACGTTATGCGTTGATATGAGTATGAATAACTGAAAAAGCCTGTTCGCCAACTTGTTTTCAATATGCCCTGTGGGATTTCTCAAATAAAACAGCCATATTGGTGAATGTTATTAATTCACTTATTATAAATTCATATGACCCTTAGAGCAGCGTGTACTACCATCCACTGCTCTACTGGTACAACCACCCAGTAGCCGCAAGCATTTGCTTTAGGGAACCACCAGCATGGGTTGACCAGCTGAGAAAAAATCTCGTTCTCAGCGCCGTACAATCAATTCCAAATACCGTTCTTCGCACTATATCATTAGTTGTTCCCATCTGCTCATGCGACTGAATACTGACAGCGGTGGTCGAACCCAGTCTGTCGATGCAAAGCTTATCGAACTAGTCAAATTTCAAATCAAAGCAACACCAAGCGAGCTGCAGTGGTATGGTTTCTACTTTTTTAGTAAAAGCCTGATGTCAGGGTGAGGCCATAGGGGTTTTAGGTTGGTAAAAGTCGAGCTGGTTTTAGAGGAGCGTAGTAAGACCTCGTCTTCGACTCCACAACGGCAGAAATCCAACTTGTCATATTCAAAAATGCGTCGACAGATTCAAAACATTTTTCACAGAGAGTGACTGCAGGAGGGTTTACCTGTCACATTTGCAACTGGGGGAAGCAACCCGGAACAATCGGTCAATTGTGGTTCCATAGGATGAATTTCTATTATATTTCCGTAGCCACATACCTTTCTCATGTAAATTCGTGCGAACTGTGAAGATTTTGTGAAATCAGATATGCACATTGAATTAATGACATTACATGTTTGCAAGATGAATGGCGTTTACCGGATGCCAACACAATCTTTAGTGGCATATTTTAACAATCAGTAACCATGATTCCGAGCACGAAAACATGAAGATTAAAAAGATTAGTTATTGTGCGCTATCAGCATGCAACCTGTCGTTATTAGTGGTGGCGTAGATGGAATTCATTTAGGGATACTTAAAAATAGCTTACTTCTGCCTCCACTGACCAGCCAAAAGCCGCTGATATCTGCGCTGAATCCATGTGATCATCTCAGCCAGACCGGCAGTGGGGAAACCGAGACTCAACATGGTCCGACTGAACAGAATAGAATAGTCTTTCAGCCGGATTAGATCCTCGGCCGAATGACATGCGCCCGCGTTGGAACGGGCAAACTCAACAAGTCGTTCAACTGTGCTTCCCCAAAGCTCGTCTAAGTAGGTCTGATAGAATGTGGAAGAGCCTGGTAGGGTATGTCGCAAGTAATCGTCCACGACGAAGAAGCCACAAATGGACCCAAAAAATTCTCCGTAATTGCGTAGGTTGGCCTGTAAGTGCGAATAAACAAAACAAATAGACCATTCAGTAAGCGAAAAGAGTTGTGGAATAAATTATCACAAAATGAAGAAAATTACGTCTACCGAAAGAGCCGGAAGTGCTTCAGGCATTGCTCTTCATTATTTGTTACGTACGGTAACACGACAGTGCTTTAGTTTGCAGTCGAATGAGTAACACAACTCCATCATAAAAATTTCCATTCTGTTTCGTGGTTTGAGTATTACTGAATCCAAAATAAAGCAATGGCTGTCAGTGGTAACCGGTATAAACAGTTTTCGTGAGGAAGCAAATAATATACAATGCTATGCTAAGTTTGGAGCTGAACCAACCGCAGTGAAAAAGCAACCCAAATTAAGGAGTGGTCGATGTGCTTATGGCTCAAAATATAGCCCCGACCACCAGAATGGCGAAGAAAATGCAACAAAGTTCAACCTGAATCTTTTACTAAGTTTTATTTCTCAAGCTTTGCGTGTAGTGCAATACATCGAGACTATAAGCACTTTCAGCAAAGCAGAGAAACCAAATGTTAGCTGACCAACATTTTGTTGGGATGAATTAGGAGTGAGGGAAGGCTGAACAGAATACGCTTTATGCCATTTTTATAACCAAGATCTACGTAAAGACAGGAAAAATAATTCGAAAAGTTCACCTGATTATCTAAGAATGAATGCACCAGAAACGTTCCATCGTCCCAGTTCACACTAATCTGCTTCTACCGTTAACCACACACTCCTCCTTTTCTGGTTTCCACTCCAAACCGAATCAAAAACGAACAAGGTCCCAACACAACAACATGTAAATGGAACTTTAGAGACAGTGAACAAATAAGGAGGAAAAACCACAACAAACGAACTGTTGTTTTTGATGTTTTCGTTGCTTACATTTTGTAATTTTTTGGTACGTTCAAAGGGAGTACGAAAAGGGATGCGATGGGCAGGCCTATGCAGTACGTGTCCAAGCCGCCGAAGGTGACGTAGAGCGATTATCTCAGCCAGAAGACGACTGCCAGTACCCAACACACGACGACGTACAGCGTCACTGTTCACCCGATGTTCCAACCAGACACGAGCAATGGTTCGGAAACAGCAGTGGTCAAAAATGGAAAGTCACCGGGCATCACCAAAGTGGATATGCCAGGTCCAGCAACCGTAAAGTAGAACACTACGAACTGTGGTACTGTACACCCTTCCCTCGGGAGAAGACCGGAGAACATGGCGGCGCCAGATGTGTAACATGTTCGCAAAAACTGCTATGGCTTTCACCATTTATGATGAAGCCTCCTCCCCAACACCTTCGCCAGGTGGGATCAGGCTCCCGAATGCAGGCACAGGCTACTGCCAGTGTTGCAGAAGTGTTTTGCACTTGGAAGGTGGAAAGCACACCGTATCGAGATACTTCGATCGCCAAACGGTCTAGCACGTGTTGAATCGTCTGTGCATCGTCATTCAGCAAATTGGTCAAAACTGTTTTCCTGGGATGGGTCCAACTCCACCTTCAACGGTGGGGTTTAAAGGACAATGCGTTCTGTAGAACATCTATGACAAAGTTAAAAAGAAACGGGGATACAGGGCAACCTTGCCGTGCTCCACTGGAGACTACAAAGGGTGGCGAAAGCTGGCCAAAAGCCCTAATCCGCCCTGATGTATGATGGTACAACTGTTTGAGGACCAATACATACTTTTCAGGTACTACATTTCTTAAGAAACACTGCCACAATGTAGACCAATCAACAGAATTAGAAGCTGGGCAAATGTTCAAGAACACGATGATGGTCGGCCTTTGAAAAGTAAAACGGTCCTCTAACACCTGCCAAAGGGTGAAGATTTGATCGACACATCCAAGACCAGCGCAAAATTCAGCCTATTCCTCATGAGATTATCCTTCACGCGTGTTCTCCCACAATGCGAAGAATGACGCATGAAAACAACTCCAAAGCTATTGGGGCTAGGCTAGTACTCCTCTGGTTCGCGCAGACACTACGCAAGCCATTCTTAAAGATGGAAATAACAGTCGACTTTCCCACGAGGAGGCGACATTCTCGGTGTGCCAGATCTGCGAGAGCAAAACCTGAAGTTCTATGACCAGTTCGATTTCCCCACCGTAAAACAGAGCTGGGGAAAGTCCACAGGAACCCGTGTTAAGGCTGCCATTTTCATGAGGATCTTCATCCCACTTGGTGGATCTGTTGTAACAGGCCACCGGACGCTTGGCGGCACAGGTGCGAGAGGCGCTGATGATGAGGGTCAGCTCAACTGTGCTTGAAAGTGCTCTGCCCAGCAAACCAGACGTAGCTGCTGGTTGTAGATAGGCGAACCGTCAGCTTCCCAGACAGTTTCGTTCACACCTAATACTTTGCTGCCGGTAGCTCAGATGAGGTGAAACAGCTTGCACGACTTTATCGCAGCAGCAGTATGTTCCATCTCCAAAGCCCGCTGAGACCACCAGATCCCGTGATCCCTAGGCGAGCTTGCAATGAGTTCACGTCTGGTTACCAGGCGTGCCTCATTATATTCGCTACCAGCCAGGATAGACTGGCTTGCGTCAAGAAGACACAAATACTCAGCAGAAATCCACGGTGTCACAACGCGACAGCCATTCTTGCTAAGCGACCAGTGCTCATTGACGTTTTCAGGTGGGAGCAATCCCAGCTTTTCAGCCAGTGCGCTCCGAAAGATTGATAGGTGAATCGGATCAGGAAGCTTATCACAACCTAACCGAGGCTGCACCGTGCGTTTTGAGCGCCCATAGAGCACATGGACAATGTATGCTAACGCTTGGTCGGAGTCGAGGAGAGTGCTCAGTACGACCGACTGTCGTGTAGACAGCTCTGCCATGTGGTCGATTTGGGTCCAACAGTAACTCGAAGAAGGCGGACACCAGGTGACACAGCGACGACTGGAACGTCTGGAGCTCGTAATCGCGAGAAACAACCGATGGTCTGAGCAAGAAGCCAACAATCGTTCCCCGATTTCAGAATGACAGGAATTGAGGCCAAAGAGGCTCTTAGATGGGTCTCATTTGAAGACAGCCGACCTACTCTAGCATTCATGTCCCCGGCCAAAATCACGATGTCACCCTACCTTACTGTACGTAAGAGGTTAGACAATTTTTGATATAAAGTGTCCTTCACTGCATTTGGTCAGCAGTCTATTGACGCTTACGCTGAGACAACAAACAAGTTACGTCTATCAGAGCGACGGCTGTTTACTTTGCACGATCCTGTAAGTTTCACTGCGTATAGTCGGTCGTTGACTGAGATCCAATTAAACAGCGCCGCCTCAGCCCTCTCACTGAGAGCTACACCAACACCAGCAGCACCAGATAGTGCAATCTCAAGACACCCAGAAATACAGATGAAAATTCATGGGAGGACTGGATGGGGATGTCAGTCGGATAACAAAACTGGGGTCTTGAATGTGATTCTCTTGGATACAACGCACATCGATGTCTAGGGTCTATGGCGCCCAGACTAAACACCCCCGTTATGCTACATGCAACAATGTACGCACACTGAATGCGGCTAGTTTGAAGAGATATTGAGGACGAAGAAATGCATCAGCTGGCGGAAGTGGGTTCGGTGAGATTTGGATTCTACCTGAGGGAGGACGTGAGAGAACAAGAACGGGACTTATTCTAGTGACGCTACCAGCAGCTGCAGTTCCCGAAGAATGTATGAAAATAGAGTGGGTAGAGGAAGAACATGAGTAGGTAGAGGAATAAACAGTCATGTTCGGTAGAAAGTCGATTTTGCAAGTGCGAGAAGAGCCAGAAATGTTCGTGCGAAGATCGGTCATATTCATAGTTATATGCGCTGTAGGCTGTTGTACTATTTGGTCGCCCAGTCCAGAGTAGGCCGTTCATGACTTACCACCTGGATGGTGGCCGTTACCTTATCCGCAACCCAGGGCGGTGCCCAGTAACATGCAGCTCCGCAGCTAAACGCTACGGCTACTAAAGTGCAAACATTCGAATACTTTTCACATTTACATGGCTTTTTTAACAAACTTTGTTTTCTTTTCGGTCCTTCCTCCACTACCTTCACAAGTAGACGTTGCACCCGGCACAACCAAAGCTTGAGACTGGTGCCTGATAGAACCCAACTGTCGCGTTTCCAGTTGGACTATTCAACGCACAACACTGAAGCACAAGACGTCACAAAAGAGCATAATAACACAGACACGATCGGGAACCTTAGCTCAGGAACACAAAATGAAACAATGGGATGGGAGGTAGCCCCTAAGACGCACAATAGTGCACGTGAACATACACAATGATCCGAGATTGAGCCCTCCAGTTTCGTGGTCGCAAAACGGAATGGAACTGACTGGGTACCCCTTTGCATGGACAGTCACACGGAAACAGCATGGAATTTTAACGGTTGACCCAACCCACTACCGAGAGAAAGAAGACCAACGCAGAACAGTGCCGCGCGCTTATTGGTGACTCACCATTGCGAGCTAGAAGTTAAGTGAGCTCTGTCGTTTATGTAGTTTTGTCGGGTGACCTCAGTTGATAGGCAGAATAACCAATCACAGAGAAACATTTTTTGAACCTTTCTTTCGGTCATAATACAAATTTCCAACTACGCAATATTTAAAATAAAGTCATTTTCAAAATATCTCGAAAAGTATACTTTGTGGTAGAAAAATAATAGTAGGAATGAAAACTGAGATGCCGAAAACGTTAGGATGATTACCGTCCATGAAATTTACTGAACTGAACCGAAATTGAATCAGTGTATTTAGACCGGTATACACGGATCGTCTAACGTCTACAAGATCCCATAAACCAATTCCAACTGTGATATTTTAACTGCAAACGCATCTATTTAGCCGTAGTACCACAACCTAGTTTTAGAAACGAGGAAGTCACTCCCGTTTGGTTGGAACATAAGTACGAAACCACCTATCATCAGCTGACTGATGATAGCAAGATCACGTGAAATGGCATGGCAAAAAAGTGCAAGAATGAAAGGCTTGAGTAGTGTGCACATCACACCCCGATACTGAATCGATGAGACGTGGTTTGAGATGGAACAACAAACAAGCGAACAAGGTAAGTAAACGATTAAAAGGACCGTATGATGCCACATAAATTTCGTAAAAAAGATAAGCTGCATCAAGTTTTTCCACTGGGTAATAAACTTGAGTCGCAGAAAAATGAACGGGTGGACATATGCACTAGATCTGATGGATGGTCAAAATCAACAGTGCAAACATAGATCTACTGATGAATCAAACGCAACTTCAGTGACACCCCAAATAATGCACCAGCAGAACGTAGTTACAACGCCGTACCTACATTTTAACCAGAGGTATATTATATGAACGATGAAGAAGGGCTTGCTTGTGGAATAACGACAAAATACTAGGGTCAAAAAGTAAATCTTAGGGCAAAATCCGAGAATAAATTACAAGTGCAATGAATTCGAACAGCATGCTGACTCTCAGTCGCAGCATACGAACGTGTGTATTCAAAGGTGGGTCAATCTATGGTGAGATTCCAAACAGCATTGATTGTTGGCAGGCATGTGGTAAAAATCTACTCAAACATGTTTTTGCATATACCCGCTTTACCGAAAGGAGTGAACCCCTTGGAAAATAGCCAAAGAAAGCATGAAAATCTGATTGCAAATGATTGGTGTTTCCTTGATTTTCTTTCGTAAATGTTTGTAAGTAATCTGACTCTTTAGACTGGCTCAATAGAACGGTAGAGGAACGATGAACGACGTTTTGTGGTCTAACGCGACTCTAACTTTCACAGCCATGGTTTTCAGTTCTCTTCTCCATGTAAGGGCTATGGAGTACACAACTATTGCAGTATTGTATGAAGAACGGATTTAAAGAAAAACCCAGATACTACTATTTGTTTGTCTGAGCATTCCGACAAAATATAGGTCTAAATCGGCAGTTTAGAAATCGGCAATGAACGTGAGTCATTATCCAACAAGAAGGGTTACTTTACATATTAACGCGAAATGGTCATTGATGGCTCCAATAGCCGACCATGCTACGAAAAAGTACTTCGGAAGATTCTGCAGATCAAATCAATACCACAACAATGAGAGTTTTACGCTCGAATATCCCTGTTACCGATTCAGTTGATGTCCACTGTTGAACGACTCTAGTGGCGTAACGAAAGACTAACTGGCTAGCGCGATGACATAATATCCTGTCCGCCGGCGACGCATCGTTACCTGTCAAACTGAAATACTGTTAAAATTTGAATCGCGTTTTGCTGTTCACAAAATATCTTTTCGAAACGTACTATTTCCACTGTTATACTACAAGCTAACCCACACAATTAGAGTACATTCTGAGATAGAACTCAGGCAGTAACAGTGTAATCTCGTTGGGAATCTCACCAACGTCCTAAAAGTGCTAAAGAATTCCATACCCTACTTTCTTCGTTCATCGAGGTTCATGATTCCCCAAGAGAGAGACAGGTTCCCAGTCAACTCCAAGTTATTCAACTCAGTGAGTGACACTTTATTACGATATAGCACAACAGGTATACGGCGGTGCACCAGTTGTGATGGTTGTTTGTTATCTTCCTAGTAGTGAGCGTCACATTGGAATTTTTGTAGCGTCTAGATCGATGAAGAAAGGAGCTGAGAGTTCAAACCTGAAATTCTACGATATTTACTCCTATGAGCTTTGTTCAAGTCACAGAAAAGAACGCAGCAATTAGATCAGATCGGATGTCACTTACCTGCTGATTCGGAGTCAAACTTAAACTCAATTGACACTGTTTGCGGCGCTGAGCACAATAATGTCGCTCGAATTCTGCCCGTTCATTCAATACGGAATGAATGTGCAGGCATCGGTAAACTGGGCCAAAGTCGACTAGATCTTCTGTGCGCAAACGGACTTGATTTTTTTCGTTTGGAGGCAACTTCTTGGCTAGGGATGGTTCATGATCGTCCTGTCCGACAACAACGGAAATCAGTTCATCTAACTCAGTATCTAATTCCGCCAACTTGGTTGAAGAGTGTCCTGTTTTGACAAACAATAACAAACAGTGAGGAGCTTGAAAGTTTCAGTAAAGCATGCGAATTCACTCGTTTAAACCAGCAGAATATAACACTAATGTAAAGAAGCAAATTTGTCTGTAGACATCCAATCTACCACTCCTAAAGAGCATTTTACCATACTTAAAATGAAATTTAACAGTGAAACCATGTGGCCATAAGATACAATTTAAAGAATGATGTGGAAAACTTTCACATAAGTCAGCTGCTGATTGTTCTTTTCCTTGAAAAGTGGAAAGTACAATATATAGCTATACATCAAATGGATTGAAAGACGAAAACAAGAAGGCTGTTGCACTATTTAACAGTCCGGAAAGGTAAGGATGGAGCATTCGTCGTTTTGCTGAACCTCGTCAGTAGAGAGAGTGGAACCCCGTGAAACCATGAGGAGACCTGGTTCAAAATGAAGCAATCCTTAACCCACTTGAACTCTTTTCTCATGGGATTCTGATCGCTGAAATTGCCGTTTATATCGCAAATGTTTCATCACTATTCAAAGTAACTTTCTTGAACCAATAAGAGTACATACACCTGGTGCAAAATCTTGCATGCATCATTTGAAGCAGCGTTAATGCAAGAAAACTACTTTTAGCTAGCAGATCAAGTGCAACAGAAATGGTGCAAAAGACCTAATGGAACATGGACGAAGACCAGTGTCGGATAAGGGAGGTAATCGAATATCAAAAAGTCCCATCCCACTTTCATCTTTTATCTTTTTTACTTAATAAGAATGTACATCATTTTTCAGGAAGGGGGCTGCGGCCAACAGAGGGCTGCCAAGTAGGGAAGTTGGCCGGCTGTGGGAGGATTGGAACCCGCAGACTTCACGTCCAAACACCAGGACCTTATCCGCTTGGCCACCGCCGGCCAACAAAATCGATCTTATCGGAAAAGGCTGTCGGATTCATGCACTAAAAGATATCTTATATGCTTCAGCAAATGCGCTTCCCCAATACACTCTATAACCATTCGCTGCCATCGAAATCATCTATTATTAGAAAATTTCAGTGACTGGATGTCCTGCGGAATTCCACGTTCGCGCTGAAAAAACACTTGTTTGAGTCGAGGCATGCATAAAGTTCATTTAAACATTCGGAGTCATATGCCAATATATATTCAACTAAGCCTTGTCGATAAGCGATATCGGTTAACGAACGGTAACCAGAAGAATATATCACCACTAAGGGATACGATACATCTGCTCAAAGCGTTGCTAATAGATTCCGTAATGTAACGAGTGACGAAGATATGTTAGGTGTGAACGGGGGGTATTATATGGTTGGATCTAAATCTACGAACCATATTTCGTTGAGTTAGACTTTGGGATCATAGTTACCCATCTCAAAGAACAAATATGCTTATTAGTCGACAATGGATTGGGGAACCACATTTTTCCAGAACTGATGGGTAGTGGTAGAGAAACCAGTGCAAAGGATCCACTAGCTACTAACACCGCCTTCGTGGATCCCTTCCTCTTCAGACCAAATTATTCCAGCTGGAATTGAACTGAACACTTTCATTGAACTTTTCCTCAAATTTCAAGTAGTTTCTCACCTAGCTAATTAGAGCAATTAAATACATAAAAAGCACCCTTAGGGCGCACACGGACAACAGCAGTATTGACAGGTACTTAACATACGAAAATACTACAAAATTGGACGAGCGTCGGCAGTTCTATCTATGAGTGGTTAAACATGCATGATACTGAAGACTGATTCATCGCATAACGCAAATGTATAAAATCTACGCCATGGATGACATTTCAATTTATGAGAAGCTGAAAATAGACAGAACACATTTATGCCAGTACAGCCCCTGAATTCAGGCAGGTACGTATTGAAACAAAACAGCACATGAAGATGGTGACGAAATTTCCTCGGAGGTCTTCCGTAGACCTGCTGACCCCTTTCACGCTTCCGTGACACCAAACCTGCGTACTTTAAGCCAGGCCAGCGACTGCTTGGTGTAGAACAAATAAACTGAACATTGTACCGTTGATTTCCAAAGGTTGTGAAGTGTCCACGTTTGAAGTCTGAGAGGATAGGTTGGACCCAGGACTATTGGATGTGGTGGGATTCAACGCGCTCAGTTTGGCAGTCACAGGACCGACAAGATTCACACTGTCCATCCCGGTAGCCTGCGCTGTCTCGTGCATCGCAACCGCACCCAACCGAATGGAATGCCTACGAATACGCTCAAGGAAATCAGTTAGTTCTGCCAGACTGGAATTCTGAATCGTAAAGCGAATGGAGCAAAATTATAAAATCAAAAGCAGGAGAAGAACAAACCACAGGGTATTGGTGAATTTCACATGACAATGTCTATCAGATCTAAACAAAGTCGCTACGAATGTATTTCGATAAAAAAAATCGTAAAGATACATTTTAGAACTTTTTGCATTGCTTGAGGACCAGTTTAGTTTAAGAGGCATACCCCATGGCCGCTAAGGCCCCTTACACGAGACAGGATGGGAAACCGTCCGTCATGATCATGAAACTTGGAATGACCTAGGAGCAACAGTTCAAGTAACGAGACATTTGACATTTTGAAAAACCTGGGTAATAACGACGGGATAATCAAAGTTGAAGCGTTTTCATTTCTATTCAAAACGGTGTAGGCTGCAAAGTTTCAACCCTAATAGTCTACTGTGTTACTGTTTAGTGCAAAAAACAACCAGACGGATGTTAACAGACCTCCACAAATGTCGAGACCTCACCTAGTAACAACTTCCATGCATCGTGGTCTCATGTACGTCCGACATTTTTCTAAGGCACAGAACATTCAAAAGTGAGCACAAACTATCAGCGTTGAGAACAGCATCACTGTAATTCGACTACTTACCTTAATTTCGGCCCTCAGTTTAGGAATACGATGAATTAGAATTTCGGAGACAGCAAATGGTTTGATATCGTCCAAATGCTGATGTTCCAAATCTTCGAGGGTGCGCAAGGCATGATAGAATCGCCCCTCGCGTATGCTCTGCTCTACACGAGAGTAGTGATCCAGAATAGGGAGCGTGCGCTGCAAAGCTTGAATGCACTGATCAATATGTTCCACAGTTAATTTGCAGTTAGCCAAATCTGTGCACGATGTTTTGAACTAAGCAATACGAAAAGGGGAGAAAAAAAAGTAGAGGAAAAATGCTAACTAAAAACCCAACAACTGACTACAAGTGACGTGTACGGAATTGTGAAGATTAGCGATCCTAGAAGAGAATAAGCTAAGAAAAATCACAACCGTAATCAAGTGCAAATGAAGCACATTAAACCTCATCCTCGATACGACAAGAAAACTCAAAATTGAATTTAATGTACAACGGGTAATAAATTCCTCCGAGGAACTCAACAAACGTGCCTTACTTCTAATCTCATTACAACAGTTAGCAAACTAAAATGATCTCATAATAGGACGTTACCTCGCATGTGCAAGTCTTATTTGTATAAAACTATGAAACTATAACCTTCCTGAAGATCATGCTTAAAGGCAAACTACCTTAACATTTCGTAAAGAGGGTAGCCCAGTCAAGTGTGGGTTTCATGCAATGACCACCATGACGACGGAGGATTTATATATCGACCTGAAAAACTGAATGTTGACGGTGGCAGACAGCAATCATGGGTTTATGATATGTATATGGTATATATATATATATATACATATATATATATATATTTAGAGTTGAGGAGGCGTACACTGAGTTAATACGTTTATCGTGACGTTTCGATCCAAACTAGGACTCGTTGTCAAACGTGAATGAGTGATTGAATGGGATCGCTAGTTCCGTTCGGTTTTGTGCACTGTCCGTCTGTTTGTTTCTCTGCATCCGGATCTTGTTAAGATGACGTAATGTTTGTCAATCTCCACATGCCGATTGAACGAGTTATTCGAGTGGAGGGCTTCGAGAATCAGTCGCTCCCCCTTTCTGTTTGCCCGGCTGACTACCTTTGCGTTGTTGATGTTGACCCCATGGCCTGTTTGTGCACAGTGGTTCCATATCTGCGAGTGTGGGTCAGCGCGTCGTAGGGCTAAGCTATGTTCGTGCAAGCGTGTGCGTAATACATATATGTATATATATATATATCACAGGTGCCATTGGACGCAAAGCAGAAAAAGGAAAGACATATGAAAGAAGGAGAAAGAAAATGGGCTGTGTGGAGTTCAGCACACCAACTGGCTCTTCGAGATTCCTCTTCTGCATCACTAACTGTCCGCTGAGTCCGTTGCTCCATTATAGGCTTCATTCTACTCGATTGCTCGAAACAAAGTGAAGGGTTATGTTACGAAGGTCCACCTCGCGCTTTTGGTCAAATGACCTACTCTGTGCAAGTGCGAAACACAGCGTTTGCAAACCGCGTCTCACTTGAAAAGAGCCAGTGGTTCTAAACCACCAGGTTTCAGTCTTGATTGACGGTGCGTGCCTTAGAAGCTAAATGGTATGCGGAGAAAAATAGATTACCGGACAAAAAAAACCACGAGATGAACGTAACAGTGAAGTACCTGGGGTTTTTCTAGATCATGGTATAAGTCATCGCACTTCACTGGGGTAGCTGACTCTCGCTTAATCTGGACAGTCCCCAGCCCAAAGGATGTTACTCCGTTCCGTTTCACATGGCTCCTTGGGTGCACGAAGTAATCGATTCGCACCGACAGCGCCAAGAAAAACGGAAAGAGAAACAATTAGGTCTTACGGTAGTATTACTGGGACAGAATGAATTAATTTGAGAGCGATAAATATTCACTTTATTCGGCTGCATTCAATGTACGCACACCAAACAAAGTATGGCACCGATCTTTCTTAACTATTTAATTAACTTTATCTAGCAACCACTTGAGAGAATCAGCCAGCGTCACACATGTTGTGGGTTGCGCTCCCCCAGAACGGCAGTCAGGAGTGGGGTAAGAACACTGGGGGATTCGGCTTTTTCCAAACAAGGGCATTGCAAAGACGCGTTTTCCAACCGCCTGCCGTCCGACTTGATGGTGTGGATCTGTTTGAGGTTGTTAATCAAGGCGAAAACGCCAACCTAGGCTTAGAACAGTTGACAGACTGTTTTTAAAATAATGTTTGAGCGTCAGAGGACGTGTCCGAATCGTTGCAAATGTTTTCTCTGAAAAAACCGGGAACTTCTCAAAGTCGAAACAAAGTTTCCGTATCACGTCGCCCGATACCTTATCAATTAGGTGGTAGGATAACAACGAGCAACCCCGTTTAACACCGAAGCTAAAGCGGATCAAGCCAAAATATTCGTAAATGCGTACTCTTACAACGGCAGTTGAGTAGTATGACCTCTTAAGAATGGCCAGTTTCTCCGACAAGTCGTCTGCTTGCACAACAGTCCCTCAGATTTGCATGTCAACTGAGTCGAATGCTGTATAAAAACCAACCAAGACTGACGTCGGCTGCTGAAATCTGCAACAATGACTTAATACTAGGCGAAGAGTAAGTGTTTGGCCCATCCATCCGGTACCGCGGCGGAATCCTCCATGCTCGCTCGATTGTTCAGAAGCAATTAAACATGACCATGGAGAATAACACTGCCGTCACGTCAATTACGTCTCTTTGGTGATGGCTGTCACATACTGAAGTTCCCCAGTGCGCTGAGAATTGCTTATTTTTCTCAAACTAACCAGATCAGGGTGTAGAGGCGTTAAAACTATCGGAGGGCGAGATTTATTAACATCTATTCGATATCGTTTTCTCATAAGTCTATTCAGTTCTTCGGATTGCGCATTACAGCCGTTCACAGACGCAAGTTGCTTGATAGGCGATTTCAGTAAAAGGCACCATTGTTCCCTCAATATTTCTTTACTTCCTGTGCAATTCTTCGGTAGATGGGCAATGATGGCGTTTGTCTTCGCTTTTTGACTTGTCGAGGATCCTTAGGGTACAAGATCTGCCACTTGTGGACTTTCAGACGTGCACAGACAAGGGAACAACTCTAATTTTCCGTCTTTTTCATTAAATGTTTCATATATGAGCGCAGTGGAAGAAATATCGCATACTCATCAGGACCCACTATAGCAGAGTAAGAGGAGAAAACCAACAAACGTGACCCTCAACCTTTGTGGCACGGGATCAAATAAGATCCCACTAAGCCAGAGATCGTAACGAGCCGGAAGATAGCGAATTGATATTTACAAGCAAATTGACCCGCAGATCTAGGATTAGAACCGCTGACCTTTTCACAGTGGGGGCGACAAGCGCTTAATCCACTTGACCACCGATGATCACTCCACCTTTGCAGAACCAGAAGTCTTTAATCGAAGACACCCAACGAGATCGCACTCGTACGCAACCCACCTGAGGTAGCAATGAGACCGCCGCTTGAGTACCACGTCGACATTTGCAGTTCACGATGTTAGGAGCGAGTGCTGAAGACTGTTAGTCTCTTTTAGCTTGGGAAACCGACAAGAGCATTTTCAGTGCAGTTTCCAAAAAGGCTTATCTTCCAAGAATGTGTCTAGTCGTTTCGCTTGAAGGATCAATGCATGCGTTCCAGATTCTATCAATACCTTCATTTGGGATAACGATGACCACTTACTACGGCGTCTTAGAATTCATCGTTTGCTTTCACTTCATAATATATTATCGCTTCGCAGACTGCAACAAGTGGTAAGTTCAAAGGTAAGGAAGGAAAACGGGCAATAGCAATGCCAATGGGTGTCGATTTACACGAAAATTTTCTTTCTAGCTTTGCTACTGAAAACGAACGGAAGGCTGTGGAGATCAGCTGATAGTACATCCACCGTTACAGAATTGGCAACTCGTGTATTCCGGGAATCCTTATTGTCCGTATGTCGAAACCAAGCAGATGAACTGCTGAAAGAGATACGATACCTATTTGGTAACTGTGCATAGTGTGCATCACGATGGCCTGAATATTAAAATCAAGTGGCATTCTCACATGTGCTTGCACAGAGTGCGGCTTTTAGATGGCACATCTGATATCCCGGGCGCTGGGATAACACGAGATACGCTATTTCCCGAGGACGCACTAGCATGACCACTGTGTAGTGTTATAAAAAACCAGGAAGTTTTGAGAACAGTGTGTTCGAGTTTGCATCTCTAGCTCGTATGCAACCAAGTGCTACCTGTCACCCTAATTTTTCACAAATGTGCTTGGATCATCTGCCACCGAAACCACAGCAAAAAACCAGAAAGAAATGAACAATAAAAAGGGGAGAAAAAACAGTATGCATCACTCACCACACACCATAATTTCTCTATCCTCCACCTTCCATCGGAATCCATGGGGCCCTCCATTTGTCAGATGCTACCGGTTTTCCACACCGAGCAAAAGGTTTGGTTTAGGGGACCCTACCCCAAGTCTTAGATCAAATGACCTACCCCAAAAGGCAGAAAGACGATCTGAGAATCACGTAACCTACTGG
The DNA here is from genome assembly GCA_008360955.1 of Fasciolopsis buskii. NCBI lineage: Eukaryota > Metazoa > Platyhelminthes > Trematoda > Plagiorchiida > Fasciolidae > Fasciolopsis > Fasciolopsis buskii. The sequence goes on along the minus strand of LUCM01011753.1, from coordinate 39,635 downwards.
GGATCGGTGACTGACTAAGCAGTTCATGCGCAGTTCGGATGGGACTAGACATCCTGGGTGCCCAGTATGACCCTTCATTACAGACGCCGATGAGTATATCGTTGTATGCGTCGCATACCGTCTGCAGTCGTTTCGAATCAGGGCTTGGCAATCTCTTAAGATTGAATGGCAAAAACCAGCCAACCAGCGACGGTCGCACGCCTCGATCTTCGCATTTTGGTGAACACATCAACGCCACGAGAATATAGTGCGTAGGACTTCCTCAATCTACTTGAAACACAGGGCGCTTTGGAGGCTTTTTAAGAGGCGAAAGGTAAACTTGGAGCCTGAAACACCCAAACCCATCTGTGATGAGCATGAGATTGTCTATCAAACAACGGTTTGACCGCTGGTTAGGAGCTGAGGATCGATATGTCGGTTCATAAGCATTTTGTGTGACGCCACATCAAGCCAAGGTGTCCCACAGGTACAATTTTATTCTGGTGTACGAGTTTTGGTGGCTGTTCGGGAGCTTGTTTGGTATTTGGTAGGAGGGACTATGACTCAGGGGTCAATGCAAACCTGTTGGTTGAGCAGATCTCCTTTGTGACCGTCAGATAAAGCAGTAGACCACGTCTACCCGTTAAAGAGCAAACAAACAATGTCCCACCAAGGCTATGGGTTTCAGCAACCGTCAGCTTGATTTAACTCGCCTGTCAGCGATATACCGAGGTTCGGCCGTTGACGTGCGCTCAGGCTTTGTGGAGTCACAAGCGAGAATTGGGTGATAAATGGAAAACAAGTGTGGTATAGTAGATTTCACACTTGCTGATTTCAGGCCGTGTACGAAACAAAACAAAGTACAACGGATGGAGGTCGAAACGGACGGAAAAAAGATAGGTATGATGAAAGAAAGCAGAACAGACAAACGAATGAAGGCTTTTGTGGTTGTGTCGTGTGAACAAGTTATTCTTTTTTATTGCTTTTGATGATTACAACAAAAAGGAATATATCCTCTTCTCGATTTCGGTTACCATCCATATCCATAAAGGAGACAAGCCAGCGATTCTTACTGCCGCAGCCGAGTAACCAAGACGAATCTACACGTGATAGGTATTATGTTAGTTTCTTCACCCCCCTGCACCAAATCATTAGTAGACCAAGCGCTTTCTTCCAAGCAGGCCCAGGGAGTGCAAACGACGAGCGAAACGGCAAGCGCTGGACAGAGATTCTCTAGACAAGACCAAGCCACAAGAGTCGATCGTGCCAAACACTCGGTTGCTCATTTCAACGTTTTTGATGTGTTACGCCCATCAGGTAGCTGCGGGTATTTTGGCTGACTGCGGTACGATTCTGTGTCATTGTTAATTCGTTGTTTTTTACAGGATTTTTGGTTCCATTATGGTCTTCGTTCGCCGCTACAACCGGTCGGAATTATTGTTGTTTAAAAAACCTTATTGATTCTCAACATGGACTGGGATCACGCAATGTTGCACCACAAAGATGTTCTAATCCATCTAAAAGAGGCATTCGTGCTGGCTGGTAGACAGCTGTTAAATGTACCCTTCCGGCCAAGATGTCCGTTCCGGCATTGTTGAGTATCAACATCCACTCTGTTTACGAAAATGTCGGATTTCTCCCTCGCACTTCAACCACCGATCTATGTTCACACCTTTGCCATCCGCATACAAGAAACTTGGCTGAACATGGATATTGCTGAATCATTCGTGTCGATAGAGGGCTTCAGACTCCACCGGCAGTTTTGGACAAGAAGAAAACTGGACGACGTGTGGCAACATACATAAACTCCCTCTGGTCTGGCAATCCCGAATTTATTTGTACGTACTCACTAAACGGAAATGACTCCCTGGTGATATAGTGTCATCCTAAGTTTTCTCGACATACCAGTACAACCATAACAAACTTATATTGTCCCCCTTTACCTCACAACATAATATCACATTTTTTCGACTCCTTTAGATTTATTGTTCCTCTTCTTGAGGACAGTCTGCAGACTATTGGAGGTGTTTTCAATCATGCATCTATCCTACTACTGACTGTTTGATTTGACTGATCTCTGCGTTTCTCCCACCAGAAGCGGCTCCATTTTAGATGGAGTTATTACCAACCACCCTGATTTCTTTTCCCCGAAACTACATGCTCCCATCTTAAGTAATGATCAGTGCCTACCTCTGTTAGGGCCCATGATACAATCTCGATCAGCTTCCCATTACTTCCAGCAAACAAATCCAATCCAAATTCGCCTTCGTAATTTTTCACGCAACAGTCTTACTCTTTTCCACAAATCCCTCACCCGCATCTGCTTGTTTCTCTTTTGAACCGCTGCTCAACGACACTGTCAGACTTGTCACAGAGACGGTCAGTGCAATCATTGATATCTGTCACTTCTTAAAATCACTATTCGTCTCAAATGGCAGCATCTCTCAGATACTGAAATCTCTAAGCTGACGAAGGAAGCACTTCTGCAAATCCCGTAGTAACTCAAACGTGTGGCATATTTTAGCCCTAATAAAAGCTTAAATGAAATGTATCGACATTACATTCACCGGCCAACTCTTAAGTGGTAACAACAACCGATTCTTATGGCGAGGCATTTGATTGTTATTTGGGAAGAAAAAGAGACGTGAAGTATTCTGCGGATGCCGACGGCATCAATCGTGCTGTCATCCACGTATACCCCGGTCATATTTGGACAGGTTGATGGTATGACAGTTACAAGATTTTCTAGGGAAGAAGTGCTCGACCTTCTCCGCACCATTAAAATTACCACAGGGGTTTGGTGCTGACAGTCTGCCCTCAGTGCTTTTAAAGCATGATGCTGTGGTTCTGACGGATGCATTCACTTCTCTCATTAACTCATTAAGCTATTCTTCTATTCCTGACTGCTAGAGACCCGTCACTATTGTTCCCATCGCAAAATCTAGCAGGTCTACTGCTTTAGCAAAACATTTCCGCCCCATCGCCTTGGCGTTTTCTGGCCCTAAACTGACAGAGCGAACTGTACTTGAGCGTCCACGTTCTTGTATGCATCCTCCCAATGACCTATTTCATTTTGCTCATAAGTCTAACAGATCCAATTTTGACGCTGTCGCTTCCTTCATTCACCACATTTGTAAGTCCTTAAACGCATCGATGAAACCTATGCGTTGCATCTTCCTGAGCTATTTGTCGACATTCTGTTCGGTCCCACGGACAATTCTACTTCAAAAAATGGAAACACTTGGTTGTTCCACGCCTTTATTAGCATCGCTGTCTGATTACTTTACCAACAGAACCCAGCGTACATGAATGGGCGGTAAAACTTTAAAGCCGTTGGTTAATAAATGAGGAGTGTTTCGCGGTGCTATTTGTTCACCGTATCATTCCTCCAGATACATCGGTGGCTAATCAACTAGCTCCCCTTGTCATCAGTTTAATTATGCTGATGATGTTGCTCTTTCTCAAGCCGTTTCAAGCAACGATGATTTTCAGTTTTTCCAACAAACTTTCTCCCATCTACGACTCCTCTGTACAATTTGGTTTAAATCTCAACACATCTAAATGCTTCGAATGTTTGTTCTCCTTCTCTTGGTCAGCCTGCCCATCCGAAACGTCTTTCATCGATTCAAAAAAAAAGTTGCCAGGGTTGATTTTCTGAAATATCAAGGAGTTACTATCGACAGAAATCTAAAGTGGACTTTTCGCATTTCCACCTGTGTAAAGAATCCCCGAGGATTGACATTTCAAATCAGAAAATTTCGACCCTACAGGGTGAAACAAAGCACCATCTCCCGTTTCGTAAACCAATGTGCCTTTCCAATCCTGCTCTACTCTTCTCCTGTTATTTTTCCAGGTTCACTCAAGAGAGCTTCTTCGTGTCTTTCATACCACTAACTGAGTTGTCCTTCAATTAGTGATCAGCACATATCTGCATGTGAAAAATTGGCTTACAAAAATCTTTCAGATCCCAAGCATCCTCTGCACAGCGATCTTTCGAAGTCTTGCTCTCATATTTCAACACGATCCACTTTTTGTTCCATACCCTCTAGAATCGATATCTATATGAATTCGGGTCTCATATTCAGCGCGCATCTTAACAAACTGCGACCGTGCTTCGGCCGATTTCCTGAGCAACCTTTCATAATATGCTCAGGCCATTTCTTCTGGAGTTTTTATTTCTCTTTTATAAGGTGATGAGTGTGACGTTTTCTCGTTTTTCCCCACGCTTTTGAATGAAACGCGACATTTTTCTACGCAAAAGTCTACACAACACAATGCAATATTACGTAAGCAGCAAATATCAAAGATGATTAAGGAAGCAGACAGACTACAACTTAGTAGATATTACTCCTATCAGCCATCGTGCTTGAAACTTCCGAAACAGAAGGCTACTTGAGAAAATCAGCACGGGATGTCGGGGTTTCATTCTGTGTTGTGGCCTACTGACTCGACAAAGTAGACCGCTCCAGTCAGTTAAATCAATTAAAATCAAGCATACCATCTGCAGGCCTACTCCTCTGTCATCTTCGGTCTAAAAATAATATTCAACTCAGTCGACCGTGTAATTTTGTGGCTCTTCCTTTTACTGAAGGTTGCACCAGCGAGATTAGTTTTCTTTCTCCAATTTATGAATGACGATAACTAAAGACGAGTTCGTGTTTATGCCTATCTTTCATTCCAATTCACCATGAAAAGTACTTCTCGCCGGGGTCGGCCTATCTCACCTTTTATTTTCAATTTTCAAACTGAGGTGGCTTTGAAAATACCTCTATCTTCATGTGAAGATAGTGGCATCGCAATTTTCCCGGGAAGCAAACTGTCTGATTTGGAACATGAAGGTGTTTTGCACCCTCAAAAGTGTATAATGCCGTTGCAAGACCTGAACTGGCTCGAAATGGAACTTGGTTCTTGTGAAAGAAGAACTGGAAGAAGTTTTGCTATTTGGGCAGTTGTCTCACCCGGTGGTCTCATATCGGATGAAAGGGCTTGGCGTATATATAAGTCTCGGTTGGTATTTGCCAACCTGAGACATCTGTATCTTCGAGGCGACACCCGACTAATGATCATAGGTCCAGTTTGCACTGCAGCAGCAAGATCGATCATGCCATTTGGTGCAGAAGCATGACCGTTAAGAACAAGATGTACGAAGGCTGTTGATAGTTCAATATTGATATCTTCGTAGCATTCCCGGAGTATGGTCAAAGAATTGCATTGGTAATACTGAGTTTAGACATGACAGTGAATCGCAGAACTCAGTTAATCGAACAAGCGCTGAATCTGAATAAAGTGGTCAAATAATGTGTTGCTCGTGTTCTTCGAGGCAAGTAGGGGCTGGAAGACGCATCAAGGTGCTCACTGTGGGAACTGGTGGAGGCTATGAAAACCATGGCTAGTGGTTTACCCCGATTTGACTGAGTTACATTATCGGGTTAGGGTCTTTGAGATCCGCAAACGCGTCGGTTGAAAGTTTTAGGCGATATGGTTAAATGCCGCAGCCACTGTCGTTTCGGAATTCAAAATAGTTCCGTTTCTCTATAGTCCTTCCGATTTGTGCCCTTTTGAGTGTTCTTTCACAGTTGCTCGATGATGCAGAATAGCGACGAAAAACCAAGCATGTCAGAGCAAGATAGACAGTTGTAAATGCTGACTTGAATTGCGTACAGGTGATGAGAAACAGAACGGAAGGAACACAATTTTCGTAGTGAATTCCAACTGTCTTACGAGAAAATTTACATATTTGTTCATGAAGCGCGAGAACATTCCACTACTGCTTATCCGAACATCATGAATATTCACCAGATCGCATGTAATGCGCTACTCCAAACGGATTTAGTGCAATGAAAAGAACCACGACAACTGCTAAACTGGATTGTGCCCGCTCCTTCGTATCTTTATCGTGTGATACAGCAAAAACTTATACTGCATTCAGTTGAACGAAAATCAACGATAGGGGATATCAGGACCGAAGAATAAAGGCCTCGTCCAAAAAGTGACAATGAACAGTAAACCGAAAGGTATGGATTGCTAGATTTTGTTTGAAAGTTGTTACTGCTTTCATCTTACTTAAAACTCTCACATCTTGAAGAAAGTGGAACAGCGGAGTTTTTAGTCAGTGCCAGAAAAGTAACCCATTTGTATATGGTAGTTGACATCGTACCACTGTCCTGATATGCATCTCGCGATTGGCAATTCAAGAACGTCATCAAAATCCAACTCGTCTAAAGCAGGAACTTTAATGGACCAGATAAACTTTCATCAAGTCATGCAAACATACTCAAAATAAAGTACGAACATACCAGTGAAGTTGTTACCTATTAATAAAACATTGCCGCTTGTGACCGGACCCGGAATGCAATATCCCAGCTGTGAGATAAAGTTCACTTTCTATCAGTTTTGATAGCCGCTATCACTGCCTCAGTGTGCTCAGGTTTTGTATTTTACCCCGCAGTATTTAGTACTGAGAAGCGAATCAAAGGATGAATACCGCAAAACAAGACCTGAGGCAATCAGTAGAGGGAATCAGGCATATAAGGGAAGGCCTTATATACTAGCACCCATTTGGCATTTAGTCATGTGGCCTAATACTCCCAACCCTTCCAAGAGCTTTTCAGACCTCGAAACAAGCCGGAATCCTCTCTGCAAATTTTTGCAATGTCATGAACTGCCTACTTCATGCTATATTCTAAACACCACGAATTTCATATAACAGTATGGACCTACAGCATCCATTTGTGGGCCCGCGTGGCGCATGTTCCAGCCATCTTAAATTCTATGCTTTCTTAAAAAACAACTCTGTCACCGAGTATGCAACATAACCTTGTCAACAATGATAAAATTCCCCCCTCCCACCGATTCTGAAACCCAAACAGTCCTCTTTTTTCAAAGACCACACCTTTGAGTCGCCCCGGAAGACTCGTCAAACTGTTGCACTCTGCCATCTAAATGTGATCGGTAACGAGATATCGTACCCAAATCACAGATGCATAAAAAGGGTGAAATTCAATAGTGCTCTTGCATACGCGACGCAACACACAATCATAAACCGAGTCATGCTGCGATTTTCAAAGAAGGACCTATAGCCCCTCTTGCAAACTGGTATAATCACCGAATCACACGAGTACTTCAACAGCCGCTCCTTTTCTCACATAAGTGAGGTATAACTGCCTAATGACACTGACTTTTCCTTGTCGTTTTCTTCCTCCTTGTCATAGATACAACGATTCACACAATCTTTGGGAAATGGGTAGCAGGTACGTAAGGAAATTAACCAATAATAGGGGAATTCAAATCCGTGGCTTTACTTCAGATCACAACAATGTTGACGATCTGACCACCTCCGAGGTTTAAAAAACGACCTACGAAAGAGGATATTGCAAACATTTGCACCTGCCGTTTAATGCGTGCACTCCTAAGACTGCATGTGACTGTTCCCGAACTTGGTTAACACCCCATTGCTTTAAGGTCAGACCTTCTGTCGAAGGCTCTTGGCAGGATTCCCAAAGAAAAGCCACTCACCCAAATACCTCTAGCGTGCTATCTAAGAGGAATCATCCTAACTTTCGTCCTTCAGAAATCGAGGCATCTAACCCAGCAGATTGGCGTGTGTAGGTCCAGTTATCCGAATAAGCGATATGGCTTGGTAGCGTTCCTGCATTCGAAATATTCCCTCTCTCGTATGTAACACCTTGCAGTTGATATTTTGCTATCTTTCGCTTAGTTCCTGTTTGAGCCGACTATGTGAGGTAGCAACGAAAACCAGAGTATATCAGCTCAAAAATGACTGCAGAAAACTGAACTGATTAAATTTATCGGAAAAAGTACCCCAGGACACAATAATCGGTTTTCATTACTGTCCACTGACACATCAAAAAAGAGATTACAGGCATGTTTCATACAACACCAACCTGCTCAACAGCTGACTCCATTCTGCCACTTAAAGCACCAATATTGTTCTGCATAATACTAGCATCGTTTTGGATGCGCAACAGCTCGCGCGTTGCTTCAACAAAACTCTGGTAGTGATATGCACATGTTTTCTCGATTTCGACATTGCGCTCATTCGCACGTGCATCCAAGGCTGCTATGAATGTAGCGACAAGCTCACCAGTTGGGCCGCCAACACCCGCATTGTATGCAGCCACTTCATGTTCTCGTAATTTCCGTATGACATTGGCAATGGAACCGCTACTTCCGGACTCGATTTCGCTCAGCAGCACAGCAAAATCCAAGGCCTTTGGACCGGCGTCTGTCATTGATAAAAGAGCTATTCATGAAACTCAACAATTTAGTAGTGTTTGAACGAGAACTACAGTTTTCGTTAGGCGATCTGATGAAACCATAATACGTCTCAGAAAATAGCAGTCGCTCGGTTAGTATCTCTTCCGCGTCCGTGCGTGAAAAATGAAATTACGCAAATGATCTTGGCAATATTCAGGACTTTGGTCCTATGAACGATAATTCTGAAAAGCGAGATCACGGTATAAATATACGGGTAAGTAAGCGTAAATATGCAACCAGGAGTTGTACATAAAAATGAGTTGTTTTTTTATTGGTCTCATCGAAACAATATTTAAAATAACAGACACAAATAAAAGAAAATAAGTTTTGAAAACTACGTCGCTTGTATGCTTCACATGTGATTAGCTATCTCACAACTGCACGTAGGTTAAATATTCCCATCGGATTACCTTATACAGGTATATACATATATAAATAACATAATGAAAGTGAAAATATGACGGCAACTAAAAGCAATAGCCATGGTTGGTTGGTAACTACCAACATCAAACCAATTTCAACAAACCACTTTTTTCTAAAAAGATGCCGATGAGATTTAGTATCATTAGGGAGACGGATATACGAAGAGATAATACCATGAAATATGCTTCGCTCGTATCATAGCTTTTGTTATGCAGTTCTAATGCATCAAAACCACTTTACTTACGTTGTGATTTCTTTCGTCATCCCACCGGTAAGAGAGAATCAAACGCATAGGACGTTGACTAAAGTGAACAGTGTTATATGTTTATTTCAACTATTCCCTACTCATCTGATCTTCCCCTTCCGACCACCAGTGCTTAAGCGTGAACCGGAAAGTTTTAATCACTGGGTTTTAATCTCCATGATCAGTCACAACGGACTAACCCGCTTGTTTAGATTACATCAAGACATTCAGTACATTCTGGGAATTCCCCTCAAAATGGGCTGCGTGCACCGAATAAGATGTTTATGGAAAGAGTGAACGGGGGGATTTCGCTACTGAGGATAAGTATGCGAGTGATGCCCACTAATGCTGCGCACTCCATACAAATAACTATTTACCGCCACCGTGAAAAGCAATGCCAGACCATTTCTAGATAATGGTGTGGTGATAGTGCATGGCGAGCAAATGTTTTGCTAACCACCACCGTGGTATGCAATCGTCATTCCCGTTCAGCTATCAATATGAAAAAACTCCGAATTCCATTGCCAATAGAAAGGAGCAAATATACCGAAAATAATTAGTCAGCGTAAGATACAACCCCGAGGCCTATGCTTCTTTAACTACTGACCATGTCTGTTTCCGTCCGAAATGTAATGCGCAGATTTAGCTTGGTATTTCATGTTATCACGTACAAGGTGTATTTGAATGACTCAATATGTACTAACACTGCAGATAAACTACCTGGTACCCAGAAATATTCATTCCCGTTAAAGGCGGTAGATGAGATCATTTACCAACCAACATGGCAGTTCACATCACTGGGTACTGGGAAGGCAATAATTTCAGAATTCAAATTTACTTTCGTCTTTATTACAGACATTGAGAAGCAGAATCTGAACTTAAGATGCTACAGAAGGGATCGTGAAGAAACAGAGAGACGTTACTGAGGCGGAATTATCCGTTAAAAGTTGGAAAGACTGAAACTGGGAATGCAATTCCTTACTTTAATTAATCAGGACAGAAGGTCTGGCAGTACGACATTCAGTGAAATTAACTCCATAACAATGAAAAAATACTTGTGTGACGGATGGTAGGCAAAATTTGCGGAAAGAACTTTCGAGACGAGTTCCGAAAAAGAAAAGAGATAGCAAAAACAACTTCACGATGACGGGCTAATGATTACAGGTTGCGTACAGATAACGTGGAAAGGCCTTTCCAAATATGTGTAGACAATCATTTATTCTTGTCCAGCACGAATTTCCGACATAGTGGGCGTTGCACAGCGACATGGAGTTCTAATTCGACAGGGGTCCCCTCGTAATAAGTTGCCGTAGGCGTGGTTCTGTCCAGAACTGTAGATCCTACTGGGCCACGTAAGTCGAATCGGATCATGCGTTAGTTTTAATGCGATTTTTGCTTTAGTTCAACGGTCATCGATGCAGGCCACAAACCCGACTGGCCGTCGAACGTCTATGCGATTCGGTTACTCGTAACAGCTATAAACAAAAACCATTCCACAAACTAAGAACTTCGAGCAGCAGTGGGATCAAATCAAGCAGCCGATGCATTTGGCAACAGATTTTACCTGTGGTCCTAGACCTACCGTTCATCAGACACTGGATCTTAAAAGGGCCGGCGGGCCTAACGGAGCAAAAACGCCAGTCCTGACTTCAAGGAGGCGAATAGGATACATCAACAGCCTCAAATGACAAAAAGTCTTGTGAACAACCGTTAACATTGGTGGGTTAAGGTAGCCGATGAGATGGAAGTAGCAGCCGCTTCAGGTCAAAGGCTATTTAAGCTCATACATGTACGATAAAAATGGAGAGCTCATCCGTAGTAGATAACAAAGGCCGAACCGTTAGGCTCAGCGCTGGCCCCACGCTAACGTAGTTAGTCCAACGTCCGCAGCTCCGAATCCTTGGGAGATATCTCTTGATCGGCCAAAATAAGTGGAAGTAGAGTCAAACAAGCAACGTATCCCATTATCGTGGGATAAGTCACTGGTTGCATCCACCTTCAAGAAGAGCACGCGAAGTGACTGTAACAATCATCGTGGCAATAGTTTAATACCAATAGTTACTAAGGCCTTAGCTTCAATGGCCGTTTGACGTCGGTTCGCGAGAGTAACATAGGCGAACACCAGGCCGAATTTTGTCCAGGTCGAAGTTGCATCGACCAGATGTTCACTCTTCGCCAGTTATTTGAAACACCCCACACACAACACCGTCCTACCACCGTACTCTTTCTCGACTTGAAACGCGCGTTCGGTTCAGTGGATTTCACAGCCCTATTCAGTGCTCTCCAGCGGAGTGGTAAGCCAGCGAGGTTCGTGGACCTCTTACAAGCATCGCACTTGCGTACCTGTGGTCGCGTGAGAACATACGGTGAACTAACAAGTTCATTTGAAACGACTAGCGGTGTTCGACAAGGATGTCCCATCTCACCGTTCTTGTTCAATTTCGTCATGGATGAGGTAATGGAAGGTATTTTACGAGGTTTCCAAGACGTAGGGGTCAAACTAGGAAATGGCGAGAATCGGTGTTCCAGAGTACCCAGGTGATGTCGTGTGACTGTCTGAATCTGCGGACCATGCACAACGTGCACGATACCGACTCTCGAAGTCTGTAGCTCAATTTGGTATGTGCCTTGCACCTTCAAAGTGTAAAGTGCTGTTACAGGACTGGACGACAGTAGTGCCGAACATGATACTGGATGGAGAGGAACTAAGGGTTGTGGGCCGTTTCACTTACATTGGTAGATGCGTGCCGAACGGCAGTAGAGGTAAACATCGGTACATCGAAGGCTCGAGCGGCTGAAGGATATGACAGTGAACCATGAGTCATTTTCTATCAAATCGAAGTGATTGAAAAAGTGCGTCTGTACAGTTAGACTGTATTCCATTTGTTGACTACTCCAGTATTCCTATCTTTCGCCGCCAACGTAGGTCCGTTCCCTGTTCCCTTTGCATGTTCATTCTTGTGATAAAAACGTGTTCCCCTGAGGAAAACCCAGTGAATAATGGGGCTTGCCTCGGTGTTTAAGGCTGAACGATGACGACCTAACTGGACTGCTTTACACTATTTCAGAAAATCTATCACTCGAATGATTTCTCTTTCTGATGGAGTACTCATCTACGGGCACAATTGGGAGGCTCAATAAGGCTGCGGACCAACTAAACTGCTCGTTAAAGGATTCTGCTTGACACATCACTCCCCAAATCTCCTGAGAGTGAATCAGTGTTCTGTCGGCTGTTTTGATCGTTTCCATTACGCTCGGTTTCCGTGGACCGGCCTTCCTAACTAGCCGATAAAGGTTAAGACTGCCGTCGATAACCGCCACCCTTTCAATTTTTTTTTATCCACAACGGCCATCTTCCAGGCTCTTGATCAGCTGATTTTTCAGGGATTTACGCACCCCATTGTATGTGACATCCGCAGAGACGGATCTGCCAGCATCCAACGCAGCAACCTAAGTCAAGTATATGAATCGTTTCTGCGACGAACATCTTCTTGAGTCCTGTGTGGCAGCCGCTACTGAGTGCAAGGCTTCTTTGATCTGCTCCCAGTGTTCGCTCGGATCCTAGGCACTTTGACGTGAGAACAACCGCGTTAAAAGCTCAAATCAGAACTGGAGACGGCAACTATCTTCTAGAATCACTTGTGCAGGAAGTGGGGTTTACACATCAGCGTAACCACAGACTAGACACAAGCAAGTGAGAACACGGACCAAGGCATGAACTAGATCCACAGGTGTGGACCAGAATAATCAGCTATTCCCCATTGATGCACACTACCGGTAACCGATGGCAATGTGATCAATCTCAATCCAACGCTGTGAAGGAGGGCGCCAGACTAACCAACGTCGTTTTTACGACAAAAATTAGTGCACGCTAGAAATAGCTTGTGTCAGAACAAGCCTGGATCGCCATTGTCGGTGCGACCAGCGAGGACAGAAAATGGGCCTTTGATATGCCGGCTCGTCTCCGCTAAGCGGCCAAGTTGAGCGATAAGACAACCATTAACGACCACAACGTCCACCGAAAGCGCACTTCGCAGTGATCAGGATAAGTCCCAATAGACCTCACCTTTGGCCTCAGCAGAGTTGCAGTGCTCGCAAACAGATAGGACGAACAAGCATCGACGCTTCAAGTGACTGGTATTGATACGTACAAAACCGCACCACCGAACTGCGCAAAAATGACTGTTGATCAGGACTCAGTCTAACAGTCCGCGCTCGTCTCTCGCGCTAAGATTGAACTCAACACCAGATTGACCACGAGCGCTCAAACTCGAATCACCAAGCACGTGAAGAGTGAAGCAACAGAATTAAGTCGCATCTGGGTTAAGATGAATGGTTACGGAAGTGGGACCTTGAAGGCACCCTTTGAAGAGTTCTAGCCTAGACAGCGTGTTGCCCTGTATGTTTCAGCATGCAGACATTCAGGGCGGTCAAATGAAGTGAGTATTGAGGCCTAGGCATTGCACCTAAAGTACGTCCTGCCCTCACGCTAATGCTGCTATTACGTAACCCTATCGAGCCGCAATTCTTCGCAGCATCTTACGTGAGCCCTGCATCCAGAGAAGAGAAATTAGAAGTGAGGTTCACTTCAGAAACGATGCTTTGGAGATAATTGTTATGTTGCCGAGCTTGATTGGTCTATGCACACACTGAAGCACAAGACACAGCCACTAGCGCTGCACGATATCACAGGAGCACACAGCCTGTGGTCTAGTAGGACACAGAGATTGGAGACACCAAAAGTTCGGGCTCAAGACTCAAAGCCCGTAGTCGCACAACGAATGGGACAGAACTGCTGCTCCCTTGAATGAACAGCCACACGGAACAGTAAGCGGCTCGAAATACGAACAGCTAGCCCAGTCCGCTAGCAGAGGAGAGAAAACGGACACAGAGTACTACCGCATGTCTATTGGTGACCCACAAACAAAAGTCCGAATTCAAACGATCTCTATCGTTTATATAGCTTTGTTAGGTGGCCTTGATCGATGTGTAGACTAGCCAATCACAGAACGGGCTTTCATGAATCATTTCGCGGGCATACAAAAGTATTCAACCGCGCAATATTTAAAATAACATCAATTTCGGAATATTCAGAAAAGGACTAATTCGTTTAGAAAATCAATAGCAGGAATGAAATCTTCGGTTCCAAAAACCTTGGATTGGTCTTGCACCATAACATTGATGGATTTGTGGGCTGGCCAATCACAGAAGGGGCATATAAAATATTCAACCGCACAAAATTCACCTGGCCTGTCCTTTTTGTAGCAGCTTGTTGAGCGGACTTCGTACCCTATGGAGGCCAGGGAGAAAGGTGCTGTAATAGCTAATTAAGCCAAGAAAGGCCCGGAGAGACGATATGTCCTTTGGGGCGGGCATTTGGTAAATCACCTTGACATTCTCCGGGTCAGAGTGACGGTCATCCGCGTCGAAGGTGAACCCCAGATACATGATTCTGTTCCTAAAAAATTGGCTTTTATCTTTTTGCACGCGTTGACCATAATCGTTTATGCGTTGAAGAACAGTTTTTAGGCGATCGTATAGGCTATCCGCGGGGCTTTCCGTAACTATGATGTCTTCCAGATATGCTGACACTCCGGGCAGGCCCGATAGCATAGTGTCCATCACACGTTGAAAGATGGCCGGAGCCGTCTTTACGCCGAATGGTAGCCGGCTGTATTGATGCAGGCCACGATGTGTACTAATTGTCGGCAAACTTTGCGATTCAAGGGCCACTTCTATTTGGGAATAAGCTTCAGCGAGATCCAGCTTTGCGAAACAGGTGCCGCCGTTGAGATTTGTGAAAATGTCTTCCGGGATCGGTAGCGGATAACAATCGTTGTTTAATGCAGCGTTCAGTCCCGTGGAAAAGTCGGCACACAGGCGCATACTGCCGTTAGCTTTCCTCATGACGACAATGGGAGCCGCCCATTCGGAAAATGTTACGGGGACCAAGATCCCCAAGTCCCCCAGACGCTTTAGCTCCTGGTTCAACAGGGGTAGAGCTGCATACGCGACTGAGCTTTTGGGGCGAAAGACAGGATGACTGCCTTTTCCAGTTGTAGAGTGGCCTGGAACTTGGTGCAGCGACCAACGCCTTCTTCAAAAATGAAGGAAACAGTTTTACCAGTGTGTCAGTGTACTGTTGTGACTTCTGAACGCGGTTGCAGAAGATGTCTATCGGCAATTTGCCGAGGCCCAATTCATCTAGCCAAGCAGGTTGATGCCAGATTTTTCCACATAGCATAGCATCGATACCAGTTTGTCGTTGTATTTGACCATATACTGGAGCTGTCCCGCTGGATCCAAAGCACCACCACGGGCAGTTGTAGCCGTGATTGAAGTGGGTTCGATAGACGGCTTACCAATGTCATGCCAAGTTGATTTGGATATGACTGATATTTCTGATGCAGTATCCAGTTGAAGGCAGACTGGATGGTTGTTTATGTTGATTGTGACAAACCTTCTGCGGTCGGCGGCGTTTAAACGACAGGCAGCCACAAGGCCAAATGAATGAACGCTCGCGCGGTCGTTAGCTAGCTTTGACTTGCCTGGGCTGAAACAAGCTGGTCGTGAAAATCTATTGTTGTGGCAGAAACCTTCCTTGTGTCCCACATGACGACGTTGTTTTCACTGGTGGGTGTAAAACGGACAGAAATTGTGAAGGTGCCAGGCTCCACAGTACCTGCTGCTTCCTTGAATGAACAGCCACACGGAACAGTAAGCGGCTCGAAATACGAACAGCTAGCCCAGTCCGCTTGCGGAGGAGAGAAGACAGACACACAGTACTACCGCACGTTCATTGGTGACCCACCAACACAAGTCAGAGTTCAAGTGTGCTCTATCATTTATATAGTTTTGTTGGGTGGCCTTGATCGATGTGTGGACTAGCCAATCACAGAACGGGCTTTTATGAATCTTTTCGCGAACGTGTAATAGTGTTCAACCGCGCAATTTTTATAATAACGGCAATTTCGAAATATTGAGAGGGGGACAGTTTCTTTGATAAATTACTATCTGGTTTGAAATCTGCTTCTCCAAAAACCCTGGAATGGTGATCGACGATGAAAATAAGTGCGATCAATGCTTTGCACAGCGGATTTTCTTTGGTATCAAAAGTTTTACAAGAAATTGAGGCGTCCACCCACTTCGGGAACTCAGGGGAGATGTGCGCTTATCATTACTTGCCCCCCTTCTTCAATGCAGTGATTACCATGATCCTGGTCATCCTGCGCGACGGTCGTTGCAGGATAGAATTAATTTTTTGCACTATTCATCGTTTTTGAAGAACACTGCCGGGGTGTGCAGTCGCTATGCAGGAGAACAATTAGGGCTCCCAGTCGAAGCCTTTAGTTCCAACAAGAACATTCTCCAATACTACCTTACGTTTTCTTCTCTATTCCCCCTATTACTCATACGTCTATTCACCTCCAGGGCTAGAGCAAACTTAGACGACCACCGATCGCCGGAAGTGGGATTCGAACGACTAAGCTTTGAAGCGACTGCATCCTCCGCATGACCAGAGCCACATTCTGAGGTAACAATGGCCAACGTTAGGTTTTGCAGTGGTAACAATTTTCCAGAGAAATTCAACTTCAATATTCTCCATCTGCGTTGACGCTTCATATCGTTTTTCTGACATCCGTTTGGTTACGATTTTGTCATTTGCACTCCATTTCCCTTTGTGATCCTGTATCTTCTGCTGTGACTTTCTATAACTTCTATTATTATATCGGCATTATTTCGGCGTCACGATATAAATGATGTATTTCTTTCACTGTTTCACTAGTCCTAGCATTCTATATCCTATCGAGTGAGGAGAATTCGTCAATCTTCGGCTTCAGAATTTGGCAGAAGGCACATCGGGTGGCAGCATGACATTCCAAAAGATTAGATGTAACGAGTAATGTAGCTGACTCGTCGTGTGGTAGGAAATTGCAAATCTTACTGCGTGCTGTCATTTGTGTATCTGCAACTGATGCAAAACACTAAACTATGAGGTCAGCCGGAAAAGGGCATTCAAGAGAAAATCAACATTCTTCCCAAGCACCTTCTACAGCACTGTAGAGTAATATCACATCTGCCCAAACCAATGGGGCATAATAGCTCCATAGCGAATACCGCCGGTCTTGAAAGATATGAACGAAGGTTGAGTGTCTAGGTTTTTGCTTCTAGAGTTCACAGAACCAATCTGTGTCACAAAATATGAAACTGCGAGGGCAGTTCAGTTCAATCTAGCTTGCGTAGGACATAAATAACCATAATGGGCAAACAAGCAGCCAGATCGGTGTCATCGGCAAATTACCTTGGTTTCCAAAAGTACGCGTAGTTTGAATTTCTTTATTTTTCTAATGGCAGGATTTTTAAGACCAGCATCACGTCCACAAAGTTCTGCAAACAGTTACAATTTAAACGTAACCATATGCAAACCTAGTAGGAAAAGTTACGTCTACATTGATTCACGTCGAAACACCCAATAACACGATAATCCAGCCTAAGTCCAGAGTTCGTGCAAAAGTTCACATCGACGTGCAGCGAACGGCACTCCCAGTGAATCTATTCCACTGAGGCGTGACTTCATTCATAAACAACCCGGCTTTCAATTTTAGTCTATAGCTGTTTCTTTGCAACCTCAGGCCATGACGTCCCGAAGCATACACCGCAGCAACCTCGTAAAAGCCAACAGCTTTTACGCTTGTTAAACTGTTTATAATCTTGAAAGCTTTTATACATCTCTCCAATATCCTCTGCATTCCTCCGGGTGGAGGAACTGGCCTAGGAGACGCCGAGCATGTCCTTTTTACTCAACCACCGTCTTTGTTGATAGTCATTGAAGCTCATCTAAACAATCTAAATCATCGAGACATAACGTGACCAAAAGCTGTTCCCGGTACTCCAGCACAGTATGCTTTACTGGTTTGTGCAGCGGGACGAATACCTCCTTTTTCATGTTTCCGTAGTACTTAGCTTAGTTGATACCCTCTTACTTGATCGCCCGTGACTTGATATTCCCTAAACGGCTGAAAATTGTGCATGATAACAGACAATAGGTCCTTGACGTCTGACAACGTAGCCGATGGTGTTTGAGCATCCCGTAGTTGACAACAGTCAAATTTCAACCGAAGATCCTGCCCAGCTGTTTCTTGGTTTACTGCAACTAAATCTTGGGATGCATCACCAGAGAAGCAGCATGAGTTTCGCAGTTGCTTCACTGTTGCTTATAAAAGGGAATAGAACAAACACGCTCAAGTGCTTACAGCCACCCACGAGCTCAATGCAGTCGAGTCCGAAGGGGAGCTTCAGCATTGTGTCAGATAAAATGTCCTACGAGTTTATACAACATAAAAACTCAAGTGGCCTAAAAATGAGTTATCGAGAGATGGTAAAGCGAATACAATAAAGTGATCCCAAGTGTTGAAGTTATTCCCAAAAGCCTCACTTTGAGAAGTTCTCGACCGCCCTAATCTAAACAGCCTGTCCATTACGAAATAATTTCGGCAGGTAACAGCTATCGAGACCCAAAAAGTACTAGGCCAAATCAATTTGGATCAAAACACTTGCAAATTCAGTTACTGGGCCCTGGTTATTAAACGAGTGAACCTAAATGTCCCGCTACCTTTGAATTCAAAATATTCTTTGCACCTCGAAAAGAGGACTGTGACTTCGGAGACTGTACCAATGAACCCCTGGGATGGTGAAGGTCACCGGGATATAAAGGCTCAAATAAGAACACTACGAGAACAATTATTGGGCAGAAATAACAGTGCACCCGTCTTGGCCGTGTATTACGACAGCAAGGTGAGCTATGTCAATGGCAATGAGAATAATGGGCTTGTATTGCGTTTGTTGCCCCAACTATTTCTTGTCCCAGTGTACGCTGCAACGTACGTTCGCCTCGCGCAAACTGTGACCGTATGCAAGACTTCTGACACACTTCTTGGTACCTATCACAATTTGGTCCCCGTGCATTACCGGCTTCCAAATACATGTGTTCGGTACCAGGTCGATCTCGTTCTCGTTTTTATATCCGACGACGGCTGGTTGTATATGCAGGGGGGTGACTCTTCTATGGACTTAAGGGTCTGTTGTCCACTGTAAAACAGACAAAGAAGAGGGGAGCTGAGAAGAAAAATGGAACAGGAAGTGCAGAAGGTGGTCAGGGGATAGTCGAGAGTATCGACGGCCATGCCAAGTCCAATCCAGTCTTAAACTGCACTATGGCAATCGACCTGATCACAGAACTGATAGTAGATGGCAGAATCGGAGTAGCAGATAGCTCCAGACTAAATAAAAGAAGGAAATGCACTGCGTAACGCCTAATGCGTAACCAACTTCGGTGAGCATGTAATTTAAATCAGGATGGGTGCCACTGGTATGCGTCCACAGAAGGTCCACTGGAGTATCTAGAGGCAGCAACCAGGAACATGGGGCAACGCCTGATGCTTGGAGACTTCAACAATCCTAAAGTAGACTGGCGTGCTAGTTGGATGCCCATAGGGTGGTTCGGTAACCGACTGGTTAATCACGAATAAGGAAAGGCTTGCCGTACAAAGCGTACATCAAGCAATGAGAAGATGGAAAGGAAGGACATCAGAGCCATCAGAGCTTGCATTCATGAAACTGTCCAGTGTTCAAGATCAACATAGACGCCCAATAGGGCAAAGGCGGCTATGAGGTAGTCAGATTCCACCTTCTCGGTAAATGATTCCAAGCAGCAGAAAAATGGTCAGGAGTGTTCAGATGGCTGGACAAAGAAAACGGCCACTGGTAGCACCACTGATGTGAGAATTGGAAGGTAACGTGGATGAAGACCAACGGGGATTAAACGAAACCCGTTTTCGTTGAAAAAAGAAATAGTCCCTTTGCGCAAAGTTCGGAAACAAAACTTGCTTCCGTGACAGAAAGCTAGTACTGAGGTTTAACTGACAAACCTGAAGAAAGTACCGGGATATCGCTGAATCAAAGGCTGCTTAAGTACAGAAGGATGAACAAGAAAGTAGCTGAGACAAAGAGAAGGTAAACTCGTTTATGAATTGAGAATTGCTAGGGCGGGGAAGAATAACCCAAAGGTATTCTGCAATCACCCCCAGGCTAAGTCATCCATGTGAGCGGTAGGTGGGGAGATGAGGATGGATAGTAGTATTTGGGCAGAAGTGGCGAACGCAAAGAAGTTCCCCGAACGCATTTCAATGAGGTACACAACAGGTGAAGGCAGGTAGCCGCCTACCCACACCTTCTCCTATGGAGGAAATGGAAGTATTACCAACCGACGTAAAGTAAGCCCTAGAACAAAGCCCCGGCACCAGAAGGAGCCCACGAGGCCACCTTCTGACTGCCTGCCTAGATACATGCAAGGTCTTTACCAGGATTATTCAACCAATCGTTCACAGAGGTATGTACTTCCCGGTGAAGGGAAAACGGCAGTGGTGCCAATGCACGAAGGTGGGAGGAGAGACCAGGCCATCAACCACCGACCGGTCAACTTGCTCTCGATGACACTGAAAGTCATAAAAACTTCAAGGAATGTATAGGTAGGATACCTAGACGAAAAGGAACTAATTAACATCGAGCAGCACGTTTAAAGAGAAGAAAGATCCTGACTCAGTAATTTCCTAGGCTTCTTTGATGCGAGCACTTGGAGATGAGATAAGCGAGAAGCGGAAGCATGCCGCTTGAAATTCTGCATGGCGTTCGAGAGCATGAACTACTGGTTACCGCTTCATGAGCTCGAGGGACTAAACGTATCGGCAAGGTAAACGGTATAGATAAGGGCGCATCTTACATAACGCCGACCTCTTACAAAAGTGAATGGCACCAAGTCATCCATGTCGGATACAGAGAACGAAGTCCCATAGGGGTTGGTGCTAGGTTCGGCAATTTTCTTTGTATACACAAAGGATTTGTTCTGGGTCATCGGATCACCCTGCTTCATGTTTGCAGAGGACGTTAAAGTTATGGAGTGCACGAGGTCAAATCAGAAGCAGCCAAGCTTTCAGGCGACTCAAAAGTGGATGACGGAATGGGACTAGTCAATGAATTCAGCAAAATACTCTTGGCTTGCAACAGAGGGATCCGCAAGGACGTTTGTTAAACCAGTAAAGTTCACCTCTGAGTCAGGGGGAAATGAGAGATCAGTGAATGGTGGTCACAAATAACCAAACCCTCGGTGCAATAACCAGAAGCTGTCAATGATCTTAGCAGAGCCGTGTAGCAGCTGCTTTGAACAATCTCAACAACGGACTCGAGGGTCCTGCTCTCATCTTAGTCATATCTCGGCCTTATTTAAAGCATGTAACTCAGGTTTGTGCTCCCCAGTTAATAAGAGGCATCGACGTGGCGGAGAGGCCCAAGAAGGTTCAAAAGAACACAATTAAGACTGCGAGAAAGCCCTTCTCGCAGAAGCGCAGGAGAGTCCGCAGAGATCTAATTTGGTTTAGTGGGCTTTTAGTCGCCTGTAAGTCACCTCTCATCGGCGACGAACACTCTGTCTACCAAAGTAATGCGCTGGAACTAGTCAAACTGAGAGTTAACCAGACAAAGGGAGACCGGTGGTCCGCATGTAAATTAATCTGTAACTGGAGCAACCTCTCTGCGGAATTCGCGGGAGCGAGCATCGTGGCAGTGCTGGAAAATGTCTTTGTCCAGGTGTTTATATTACCGGAATGCATGTGAAACTGTAACAGTGAAGGGCAATGACCTTTGTACCTTTTTCATCCCCGCACACCCGTCAGTGATTCTTGCTCCCTACCCTAGCAATAGAAGGCATCACATTTCTGTCTTTTCACACCCCTCCCGTTTCAAATCCATAAAGATTAATGATATACTAGCTGAATGAATTGACTGTTACACGACAAATGAACGTGGAGAGTATAAAAACCTACCGAAGGGGAACGTTGCATTCTCTATTCTCTCGGAAGTTATTCAAAAATGGGATGTTTTTCAACTAATTAAAAACAAAAGGACGACGGAAATCTCTGAAACACGTTGTTTAACAAGCGCAAGGAACCAAACTACTGAGGACATTGGCCGCCAGTTCAGTGATCTGATTATCCTGTATCAGCTCGTCCCAAACGTTTTCGAATGTAGCTTACAAGGATCCGTGTTTATTCCAGCAGTACTCCCCTCCTGGTCTGATTATCCTGCAGGAAAAAAATGGGCCGACGGTTTTTTGGGTACGCCCCAATAAAGCAGGTCATTTTTTCTTACATGTGAGTGCATGTGGGGCGCACTATGCGGGAAACGACCGGGAGTGACACGAACCAAAACTGTTATATAAGAAAAATACACGTCGTTCCCCTGTAGGAAAGCACTTCATACAGGAAGCATCGTAAAAGCAAGGTAGCCGGAGTAGCGCAACCTCGAACAGGCTCTCAGTTCCACTTCCAGTCCAGTTCTAGTAACATTGCAAAACTACAAGGCGAAAAGCCTGATCGTCCAGGTTCGTGCACCAGGAGCTGCTTGGATCAGATGATGCTTCAATGACACGAGAATGGAAGCCCTGTTCAGTCCCTAGAGAAAGGAAAACAATTATTGCAATGCTGTTCTCTCGGCCTTCTCTTCAGCCCTACAATTTACACACTGCACCCTCCTATCACAGATAGCCATACATTGTCTCATCTCCTTTTCAGTTTACGCAGTGATCCCACCTCGACCACTTCCTATGGCTATTTCATCCATTTACCACTCGTAAGGCAAACGATTCGTTTATCAAACCGGTGCTTACGTTTTCTCGCACAGCCGATTTCCCGGTCCCCTTTGTGCATCGCTCCCCGTTATCCGGAATATGGCTTCCCCTGATCCCGCATCTCAGCCATTCCCTAAATGATTTCGAATGACTGTATTAGGTCACCTCTATCCCCATGTTTTCTCAAAGAGTACAAGCCAAGCGAACTTAGCCGTTTCTCATATCTTATGTACCTCGTGTCCAAAACAGCGCTTAAAAGCACGCTGAACCTGATCTACCGTCTTCCTATCTCTTACCAATACAGTCGCCTGCCCTGGATGCAGCATACCAAGTGCGGTCAGTTATTTTCTGGAAGAGCGGAAGAAAAACGATAAGCCTTCAAGTTCCTAAGGTCCACTTAAGTTGGCGTGATGGAAACCACGCACCCTCGATCAACTTCTGACAAGGTAGACTGCATTTAAAGTCCGCGTTCACGACTATTCGGAGTTTCTTTAACCGCTGAATTTGTTCCGTCGCGACCGGATGCTCATGTGGCGAGGGGAATTTGCACGAGCCGCTGGAACTTGCCCAAGTTCAATGGAAGATCCTATTTTACCGACCACCGGTAAACTTTATCCAGATCCCCCTGGATAGCCTCGCCGTTCGCAGTCCCGCGAGCATGAGACATGAATTTTCCCACCCACTGGTTATGTCGCTGAAATATATTAGGAAGAGCAGTGGCCCTTCTCCTGCAGCTCCCCATTCATTCATCACTTGCATGGCAAAAGATTTGCTTCTGAACCCTATAGTTACGCGCTCTCATAATCGTTTTACTTTTACCTTTTAGCGCTTTATTCCTCCTTCTCCGAAGTAGTGTTACACGGTAACCCGGACCCTCCGCCAGACTGTCAGCGATCTTGAGTGCCTGTGTCATCGCTTTGGTGCGTTATCCACGGGAGCACATGTCCAATGTTCTTATCCTCCGTTCATGCCCAGTGTGTCTCAGCTACCCAGGCCAGTATCATAACGTAGAATTTTTCCTAGGGATGTATTGTTAAACCAAACTTTGGTCGAACAGTGCAGTCGCCATTTGCAGTGCTCACGCTGCAACCTCCCGTCAAGTGTACCCGACCTTCTCCTGCTACTGGCTGTCTTTTCGTTTTTCCGGTAGGGTGTCTGGGTTGTCAGTATCTGAACCGTACAGAGCCCAGTAGGGGGAACGCAAAAGTGATTACAACGGTTAAGAGGAAGCAAACGTAACACGAGGCCTGCTTAGACGCAATCAGTCTCACAGGCCATCGGGTAAAAACACTAAACCTTCTCCAGTAATGTCATATTTCACATCATTTGGTTCCACTGTGTGTGCGGTAGGGCAAGCGCCTTGAACAGCGACAGAAAAATCGCAGTTATGCTGGAAGTTACAGTACGCTTTGTTTGCTGCATCTCACGCCATGCATCCTTGACCACTTTCTGAGAATGCAGAATACGTTAGAAGTTCTCATCCACTAATATCTCGATGCTTGGCGTATTTTTGCATCCTGACCTGATGCCATGGTTCATCCTTTTGGCGAGCAGATCCACCTCCTTCTTTAGTGAGCCTTTGACAGCTGCTGAAGTTTACAGCAAGATCCACTCGTGGCGACGAAATGAAACCCTATCAAGAACACTCCGAACAACTTCAGTGTTTGATGTTCCTAATGATTTATTGTCAACTGCGAATAGGGCATGGATTTTCCAACCTGTCGGTTATGTTAATGACTTGCATCAGAAAAAGCAGTGGTCCGTAGACAGACCCCTGACGCACCCCGATGTACGCCAGTGGTGTGTACGTCAGACATCTCTCGTCCGTTACCCCGAGAGGTGTACCCTTCAGACACTGTGCTATCCAGCCGTTTACGGTAGCCTCCAAAATCTTCCGCTTTCTGGTCTTGAGGCCTGTGGTTCCCGGAATCCACGGCCTTCTGGAATTCTAGGCAGCAGACTTCTATTCTTCCTCTCCTTTCCAACATACATGGTACTTCGTCCAGGAAGTTAACCAAGCTTTGCAGACACGAAACTTTGTGCAAAATACCGAGCTGATCTAAAGGCATCGGCTTGTTTGCCTCCAGTTGATTGACTATCAGCTGATGACTGGTCCGCGTAGGCGGTGGGAATATTAGTCCAGCGGTTGTGGGCAGTTATGGGAGGCATCGTGTTAGAAATCTTGGAGTGGACCGCCATAAGACAGTGGTTGGGGGTTTATTAGGATACCCTAACGAAGGGAATGTATGACGGTAGTCTTCTGGGGATGGAGTCTGCTGTCGGTAGGTGTTGACTATAGTTTGGTAATTAATGTTGTAATAGGGACTGAGGACAACCGGGGGAAGGTAGACATGGGGGTAACCGGTACTACGGCATTTGGCTGATGGGTTCTAGACCTCCCCGGATTGAGATCAGATTTACGAGTGTGAACAGTTGTCCTAGTCCCGGAGAGTGGTCCGAAGGTGAGTGGTGGAGTCTTAGAAGCCCCATGAGGTTCCTTATATTAGTATTCAAGCGGTGGCCGATATGACACTTTAAGTCGGCTAGTCCGCCGGAGATCGCCCATCTTCCACTAACGTGCTCAAGCGCTGTGTAGAGGGCCTCGGCAAAGTCTTATCTAGTGGCTTCACCAGCACCGGGTGTGACCCGTTGGGCCCTGTCGCTTTTAACTTGTCCATTTTTCCCCACTGCCCCGCGCTATTTTTTCCTGGTCGGTTCGTTCGACATAACCTCCATAAGAGTGGCCTGGCACAATGTTTGGTCCTGGGCTCCTTGTATCCTCCGGTATCACGCCTGGAGCAATTCTAACACCGAGTCAGCCTTCTGCTGGCTACTAGTCGATCTGGCTCCCAGGTGTCTTATCACAGAGTATGCGGTCTTTCTAAGAGCTGTATTAGATTGTAAGCAATTGCGATAAGCTCCGGGATTTGTCTGAGCAAGCCCCTCGATACGATTCTCGCAGGCAGTCACTTAATGTCAAAGGCTGCGTGACATTCTATTTCCCTCCACAGTTGACTTTGACGGTCAGATTTACCCTTATGCCTCATCGGGGCCCCTGATTTTCGATTTCCAGCCCTTCGGATCCTACTCCTCGAGCGTGGTATTACCCCTTTCTTTTGATTCTGTGGAGCGGTGCAGCTGGCCTTGTTTTTGCTAGCAGGTTGCTCTTAATTGGTTACCAATAGCATTCCACGTAGTTGCTATGCCTTTCCACTTCCCATCAAGTCGGAAGTGACAAGTGTGCCGGTCTACTTTTGGCCATATCTGAAAGTTCCTGTTGCACTAACCAGGGCCACCAAACACTGCAGCGTCAGTCGCCTGCCAATTACGACAAGGTAGATTCTGCCTATTTGTTCTCCCCACACAAGGCTCCCCAGGCCACTCGGTGTTCTCTTTGTCGCTAGGTCAAGGACTGGGATGCTTAACCGACGCTCCCTCGGGTCGCTTGGGTAACGTGTTGAACCGTCCTACACGCGTGCATGAGCTCCAGCTGTTGATGCATAAGGTGTGTCTCGCGGCCGCCTCATAGGCCCAGTCAATCTCTGATGCGTAAGAATCCCCAGTTAATATTTTTAAAAATATCGCCCAAGACCGAGCTGAGAAAATTAAACAGTTCTAGGTTTTTGCCGGCGTCGACCCCGGCCTTCGGTGTTCACCAACAACTGAGATCATGTAGCATCCAGTTGCTATGATGGCTGCGGTTGGGATGATCAATTTAAGGCCTTTTTGTGCATCGTTATTTTCAGCCATCAGGATCGTCGCTCCTTCTCTTACTTGTCCATCATTTATCTATTCTAAATACCGAGAGTTCATATGCCATTAATTTATTCTCCCTTCCCGAGTTGCAGCACTTTCGCATTGACTGTCATCAGAGCTACATCAAGAGTCCTGGATTGTATTCATAGCCACCTGTTTCCTACGCATGAAGCATTTGTAAGGGCCATACTCATTACTCCCCCTCCTAACCTTTTGATCGCCGCACAGAAGGGGTGTTAAATCCTCCGAACTAAATCCTAAAACCCCAGTCCGCTTTTTAGTTGAGAACAGAGGATCCCGCTGCTGCCTCCGAGGATCTGGTTTCCTTTCCTCGGTTCCCTTTTGTATAACAGTCACGATCGTCTATTCCAGACAGAGTTGCCCGAATTACTCCCGCCTACCGCGCACACCGCAAGCCCCACTGCACGTGGTGGACCTCAGTTAACCTCCCTCAACTAACTTTCAGATTCCCAGGTTTGGGTGTGCAGCCACGCCATGTTGAATCCCAGAGATTCACCTTTGATTTCTCTAGATCTGATTTTACCGACAGCAGCAGCGTCCGGCTTCAGTGTAATTGCTCCCTCGGTGATTACTTTTATCCAATTAGCTACCCCAAAAATGTGTTTCCATGGGTTGGATTGGCGAACTCTGCCAAAGTCCGCCGTTGATCTCGCCTTCCAGGGCCATCGTCCCCCTCCATCTTGCCAGGTGCAGCGCATTTTAATAGATTCCTGATCCAGTATTTTTACCTTTTTGGACCGAATGCATTGCCTGGTGCTATAATGTTTTATCCCTCCGCTTCTCAAACTTCATTTAAGGCTCCTGGATCCTATGGATCACTGCATTACAGCTCTTACCCAAGGCCAGATCCCTAGAGTTCTCTAAAGTATGCAAAACTTGGTAAGCCTTGGGCGGCGTGCATTGACGAGCACTCAACATCCGGGTCGTCAACCTTATACCTCTGTTGCGCCGCCATGACCACGAAGTTGTTCCGCTTCTTTAGGCCCCGTTCTTTTCGGTTATGCTTTGACATCTGGGTAGCTTTTCTGCTTTAGCCCTGCTCCCTTCTGAACTCTTCTGCTTTATCCCTGCCGATGCCCACATGCCTCGAGAGTTCCAGTATTTACTGGTGGACTTGTTTGCCAGAGCCTGTGATGCTTGGCACTTCTCATTCTTCCGGTTTCAAAACCTCATGTGCATTACAGGGTGAATGACTATAACTGCTCAGCGATTCATTCTATAACCCATGACAGCCCGACTTCTGCAGCTAGGCTTTCCGCATGTCTTACATCCACAAGTATGATTTCTGGCCCAAATGACTGTGTCCTACGATAGCAATTATCATGAACTTTTTATAGCATATGCAAATCCCGTTTGGTTTGTTTTATTGGCAGTATAGCCTGTAAATATCCTTCTTCCTACCCCAACGTGCGCGTTCAAACTAGGTGCTAAATATATCGCGTTGACTTTGGAGCAAATTGGCCTTATGTGCTTCCCTTTTTTCCCACGACTTTTCACTGAAAATGTTCTGTATTATTCTCTCAGTGGTTTTGGCTATTAATTATAAGGAATCCGTAGCCAACTGAGCCGGAAATATCTAACCACTCAGTATTAAGCTCCAGGTTCACCCGAGAAGAATGGTCGTTGGGAGGCGAGAAAATATGTAGCCATTTACGTTTGTTTACTGATTTATAGTCCGCCTCATTTTCCTCTGACATAAACGCGGACTCACGGATTTCTTAGTCATGATCGGCCTGAGATGAACTATAACGGTTAAGAGGCAATCGGGCTTCCGAAGATGTTCACAAGGTGCGGCTGAGACTTGGCCCGACCTGGTCTACTGTAGCCACGGGAATCGTAGATTCAGCAAACGAGATACCGACTTCATGTTCATTCGGGCAGCAACATCCACCGTGTTTCGGCTGATAGTTGGACAGCTGGTCGGTTTCCTACGGTACTGTGAGGATCATTTTAAGGATTTTCAGGGGCACACAATGCTGCAAAAGAATGAAATCGTTAAAAAAACTTGCAAAGCATCAGAAACAAATGGTTGATTCACCAAGTCTGGAAAAAATAGGAGTAAAACATGATGAAACATTAGAATGGGAAGGAAAAGGGTGGAACGATCTACGCAGATTGCGGCAGAAATTGGGATTTTTACAGATGACAGGCGGGCTCAGCATATGATTGAAGCCGGGGGCGGCGGAATTCTGCCCAAGCTTGTCTCATACTGACCCACGGAGGGAAATTATACCAATCACCTCGGAAGATTGCGCTATGCGTTGATAACTGCGGCATAATAAACCCGTCCGGGCGGTTTTACTTGCCCCGAATTTCTTCGGCCCAAACCTGCACCTCAGCGCTGAATCGCTATCTACCACAAACAAATCTATTTTCGTTGCCGACACATTTTAGCGGCTTTAATGTCTCATTTGGAATAATCCCGGTTAGAAAGCGCCTAACGGAGGCTAGACCCGAAGCGCTTAGTCCACCTTTGTACGGCATGTCCTTCAACTCTGAGATGGTCCTTATTGTCCCCCGCTGGACATCCTCCAAAATTAGGATGCCACACTTGTATTTTGCATTCTAGATGCCACCTCACGACTGCCTTGTATAGCGTTAACAGCACCGCTGAGTTTCTGAAACCAGCGGCGCTCTGTGTTGGTGGGCAGCTAAGCTCGATTTGCTAGCAGCAGGTATAAATTGGGGGTTTGAAAGATTCATTTATGGCTGTTTCCAGGTCTCTGGACCGTGCCATTCTGTATAACTCCCTGAGGGTTCCCGAATAAGTCCAGTGGCACTGAGGCCCGTGCGTGGCTCTCGGTTAATCTTCCACCTTCGGGTGTCATTCCACTGATTCCGTCGGTGGCAAATATGACTTATGGAATCTAAATTCCCGGGTTCGTCAAAAAATGATAAATCGATGTTAGTCCACCAGTGACACCTGAGGATCACATTGTTTTGCAGCACACTGCCGGTTATATGGCCATTTTTTAACTAACATTTAATACACAGTTGCACATTTTAGTTTGAGTTGCGTGGCCATTCCCTAGTTGCATGAACCTCGACCTTGACATACCCCATATAGACTTCGCACTTCCCAGCGGGGATCGCAGTATTGACGGCAGCTGCAGTATGGCCCGGTACATAGTGAAATGCCGCGCTTGCAGCCCCAACGCGAGCCAAAACCGCACCCAGGTCAGCGAATTCCGGATAGTCAGAGCCTCGGCCTCGTTCGCCTAAAGTGTGCCGCTTAGTTTTGCTTCTGTTGTTGTTGTTGTCTATCATCATTTATTTAAACGTATGTGAATATTTCTTTGTTTCATCAAATTCCAAAGTCGTTCCATTTAATCATGCAAAAATATGTTCTTTTTTCATTTGTGTTTTTAATATCACAAATGTTGCCTTCCACTTCCCCTCCTTTCCATTTGTTTCACAGTTATTCTTCTCGTTTCTTCCCTCTGCTCTGTTTTGTAGCCCCACTTTTTTATTGCATCTCCTATCTTCGTCTTTGTGCTGTCGTCAGATGTCACAGATTTATCTTGGGATATAATGATGGTCTTGAGATAGCTTACGAATCAAATGAAATAAATTCACAGGAGTTGAGCCTCAGGGTTTTGTTGGAACAGTTTTTAATCGCTCGGCAGTCCCGAGGGGCTTTGATGCTCTATAACACTCACTTCCCCGGCAGCTGAGGTCAAGACATCATTCTTCTGACCAGTGGGCTAGCACTTGTAACGGATTTAGCGGTTCTATGGCAATAGCACTGCAGCTCTTGCTAGATTCCATGGAGGTGAAGGTGTCCATCCGTCTACTGCGCTGGTGGGTCGGACCCAAGGTTGTCAGTGACCGTAACCTGATCCCCATGGCTCACGTTTGCGCCTTGGCAGCCAAATGTTGGCCAAGAAACCCGGGGATGTTTCGGTTAATTTTTAGCCTTTACAGCATCGAAGATCTGCGTTCTCATTCTTTTTCCAAGGCATCTCAGAATTGCAGGATTTTGCCGGTGGATAGAAGCGACAGTTTGATTACCATATTCCCCTTATTGTCCGCAGTTACTAAGTTTTGCACTAGAAATTGTCTGTGAATACCAATGGTACCCTAAAACTGAACATCAGTCTCAACGTCAATTGGCTTGTTTTGGAGAGTGACCCGCAGGTCCACTGGAATCCTCCGGCGCAGGTATTTCAATCTCCTCAAAGAAAACGCTGTTCGTCAATCTATATCTCAAAAGACGCGTTTTGCACGACCAATTCAGTTCTACTTCTGTTTGTTTATGGAAATTAAAGGCAAAAGCGGCCAACTGTGACAAGTCAAAGTAGAGAGTATCCGATTAAATTTCAAGAAACGGCAACCAATGGATATACAATGCCTCAAGAAATTGAATGAGTGAAGGATCAACCAGTTAGGGTTGCGCCAGCAGCAGTGGTAGAGTAAAATAGTGCTCGCATGATGGTTTCTAAAGCCAAACTTTTAGATATGGCCACACATTTGGTAGGTGATTCCGTCACAAATAATTGCTGCTTGGATTTAAGTGTAAATTGGGTGACAAGGTTCCAAGCGAACATTGAACCGGTCATGGAGTTATTCCTGATTTACATAAGATGCAAAAGAGCGTGCAGTATCTAACAGGCAATTGTTCATACTTCCTTTCCAGATTCAAGTCTTCGGTTTCTTAGTCGTGGAAGAACCGTCAAGGTTGCCTAATTACATTTTAAAAAATGAGATTGCTACGTTTTTTAAATGTCTAGTTCCAATGTTTTGCATCAGAACTTTAGGACTTACCATTTGCGAACAGATTACCTAGTCCAGTTAAATTTGTTAACGAGGAAAGGGTAAGTTTTAAAGCGCTTGCCACATTTCTTGTAAAATACTAGAGGAAAGTAAAGGGTAGCCTGAATAGAACACGACCTAGTTGTCCTTTAATGACCGGTTAATTTTCGCCATCGTCCATCAAAGGCACTCAAGGTGCCCTTTTGCTGTTCCACTGCTGGTGACGGAGTTGTCGCCTTTCCTTCTCCTGGCATCTGCCAGTTGTTCATGAATCGGTAACACTCGGGTAAATTTGCCTTACTGATCTATAGTACCCAACTGTCTACTAAATAGGAAAGGTTTCAACCGCACTAAAGGAAACTACTGGCTATGAATAACACGTGAAATGCATGGAATCTCTACTGCCTCAAGGTTTTCTTCTACGCTTGCTAAACCTCGCGAATGTTTACAATATGGGAAACGTGTGATCATTGATCTTAATCAAATAATCCGCGGCCTGTTTAGCACAATGCATATGTTGGAGAACGATTTGTCAAAAGCCCCTCCCGTGACTTTCAGTGCGGACGCCAATATGACAGCCGGCCCCATATCCAATCTAAAGCCGGCCGGTGAACAAATGCCTTTGTATCTGATAACTGTATTTCAACTAACAATACCAAGAACGATACCGTGTTTAATATCTCCCACAAATGGCCACTACAGCCGGTTTGATCCTCCGCGCTGATTTCGCGTAACATCCTTCGCCGAGGTTATTGCTTCGCGATGCTCCGCAGACGATCCCCACACCATCCATGTTTAAGGCCTTTTGTATTTGAAATCAATTTCCTGATGAAGGCAATCGTCAGGGTTGGCCAAATTACGGTCAAGACCATAGACTTTAAAAACAGCAAAGTGCGAATTGGGATCCCCTGACGGAGACAGTCATCTAGATCACCTGAATTCACTCTGGTGTTTCCTCCAGACAAGGGCACATTTAACCCGACTTGTTTGAGACCCTCCGCCACTTAGAGAAATGCAAAACCACGGGCCCTTGTGGCATTTTCACTCCCCCCTCGTGGCAGTAAGCACTGTTAATACGTGGCATATCTCTAACGGCATCAAGCTGGAGACAAAAAATTAGAACTCTACACCTTATGCACTTCCACGAGGCAAGTCCCCTGTTAAACCAATTGGAAATTTGCCACGGAAACCAGGTCTGGCAGTGGCGCATCAGAAGAACATGCCGGCATTGCACAGAAAGAGAACTACTATTTCATTGACCGTGAGCTGAGATGAAATGGACATAGTGTCACTACCACAACCATCATGAGAGCGACAACATCCCATCTAACGCGGCACCAGTTGCTAAACGCAAAAGTACTCGCCTCGGAACGCAAACCCTTAGTGGCATTACTGCACGCTCCCTCATCCCCAATTTCCTTTCCTCTGACTAGCCACATCCTACTCACTGTCCCTGCATCACTACCTCTAATAGGTAATTCAACCAGTTCGTTCTCGCTGGGCGCACCCGGTTCATCTTGTTGCTCATGCTCAACTCCAGAGGATATATGCACGCCTAATTACACTTTACATTCGCTCAAACCTACCGAGACCGTTGTTACAACTGGCCACCGCGACCCCTTACAGTTCTTCATGCTGGCACGCAAATTATATAAAAAACAGCGGATCTGCGGCTGCGGAGCTTCCACTCTAGTCACCCCCAGCCGTGACCCAGGTGTCCGTCAGTCTTTAACGTACAACGTCTAATATGCACACCATCTTTTCAAGAATACACAACTGCTTCGTTATCCAGTGTTCAGTTAATCGTACTTTTGTGTCCTTTGGCATGAATGCGGGTATCATGCAGCAAGTTTCACTACACTTTTCTTCTTTTCCGGCCGCAACTTGCGCATCAAAGAAAGGCAGCATCTTGAACAACTACGTCGAACCACTTTCACATCTCCACTCCCGGCCAACTATGTCCTCCTGGGTCGGATTAAATACCACTTGACCCTGCTTAGCTTCCACTCAAAGCTCTGGTCCTCCGGAATGGCTTCAGTCGACACCCCCAATCCTGGCCTCCAGAATCACTTCTATGACAGCAGTCGCATTGTTGGACAATTTCGTGCAGCAATGCACATATCGCTCCTTCACTCTTTTCAGAACGATTTTACACTCATAATGGACGTAATTAATTACATCTTTACCTGCCCAGGTCCCAACGTCTTAGTCGGATATTTCAGTGTTTCCGGAACTTGTTGATCCACCTCCGGTGCTATCCGGGAGCTGCCCATTAATTCTGCCAAAAGTCCCAAAGGATGATGGATGTAGCATGCAATTGACCTAAGGAGAAACAAAAGTATCCCAGGTCCAATTTTGCATTAGGCTAAGGCATGTCCTTGTGGCTACTGGAAGTAGTTGCAGTAGATGTGCATATGGTATATTTTTCTAAAACTCCCAGAAACATGCTTGGCTGCATGATCAGCCTTTGCAACGGTATGACAGCCCGTCGAGGAGCGCAGCTAAAAGATGCAGTCAAAGAGACGAATCAGTTAAGATTACTCGTGGTTACCAGCAGTTTAACTTAAGTAATGTTTAGCACCTTGCTAGCGTTCGGATACACCGATAGTGCGTATCACATGCACAAAATTTGATCGGAGTACAGCGGTAAATGCTCGAATGCGATCAAAGTGTTCACAGTTTGTCAGGTTCACACGGTGTCCACGGAAGCTAATCTGCGACAAAGAAACTCAATGAATCATGAGTTGCGGATGACATATTTGCAAACCTGGCTAAAACGGTTGGAGGAACCGAAGAAGAAGGACAACAGACGAGTGTTATCAAAATATGGATGGAAGCTAAAATTTATGCATTGTACAGTGGCTTCTGCAAAAAAAGGAAATAAGCAAAATCCGATTGGGTGTGGACAGGAGCACAGAAACTATGTGGATAATGGTGAACTACTGCTTTTGGGTGCCGCAATGGAAAGCATCAACAAGTGCGAGGAGAAAATTGCGAGTACTGCACAGTACCTTAAATAAAGTATCCAGTTGCAGTGCTAAATGAGTTTGGGCCTTTTTGAATTCTTCAATAAAGGATCGATTTGCCGACAGTCACAAAGTGATTAATAAGCCAAGGTGGAGTTGGATAAGATACCCGCAGTTGTGACGAAAAATAAATGGCAGGGCTTACATGTTAGCTGTAGATTCTCAGCTTTTCAACGTTTAGGGAAATCGGAAAGTCTTACAAGCCTAGCTACAAAACTGTGTTGACTCTCCTTTTCTCTATCAATGAAGGTGCAGATGGCAAATAATCAACTTCGTTCTTCGCTACGTGAATATCCTGACAGCCTGACAGACCAACGCCCGCCAGAAGAAATCGCCTTCACAGAGTGGGACGCAAAACCGCCAAACTCCGGGCGGACGTCCTTAGAAATTGAGACCTAATTTTTCTTCTAAAAATCAATAGTATTTCTGAAGTTAGAACGCAACTACCGATTCTCGCAGCAAAATCATTGGCCGGTTGCGCTTAAACAACCGACCCAAAGGTATCTCAGTTAAAATTAACAAAGTTCAGCGCAACCAATCCCGGGATCCCTGACAAGTATATCCAATGTATCATTTACAATAACATCAGTCTGAATAGCCTTCAGGAAGCCAATGACTCAGTTAGCACATTCATCCACTCAGGTCTGACGTGCGACAGCAACTTCTTAACTCAACGCTCTCCCAACTTGACCCCAGTACCATTCACAACAATTTCCTTCTTGCCGAGCGAAACAGCTCCACTGGTAACAAAATACGGACGACACCGATCGCTGCCTACTACTGTCTAATCGGCAGTTGGAGGAGGCTGTAACTTTGTTACCTGACGTTCTCAATTTCTCTGTCAACTACGGTAATTTTACTGCCAACGAAAATCACTTATCACAATGCACAATAGAAAGTCGCAAAGCCGACGCAGTTGAAAATCAACCAGTGAATTATATCCCCCTCTCTCCAGAACCGTGATGCAAATGATTAAAAACAGTTGCGCAGAAAGTAAGCCCTCCAACACTGGCCTACATTTATTCAAACGAAGAAGACACTCCTGTATGTGTCGGGATGACTGCCTTAGCACAATTGTCACAGCTGTTAAGACCTGAAAGTCGTTGGTGGTAGTCATTTAGGACATGACGAATGTTTCTTATATAAGCTGATAACGAAAATCAAATTTCACAAAATAATGGACCCCATACTCTCACGGTTTACGTCATATCATTCATTTAGTGATCAACAGTTAAATGCGATTGGCCCCACTTCCCATCCAATGTTATTGACCAGCAGATTAATCCAGTGCGATTTACCTTACTCATTATAGGTTAATCGGATCTTCGCTATAAAAAAGCGACGTTCACTTCGTATTCTCCAATGATATTGGAATCGTTTTCGACGTTTGGCCGAAGCCTCCACACCCTGCTGCCACCAAAATTGCCCGAGACCCAGTATCTTGCAACAGGGGGGATAACGACTGGATAACGCAGATATTAAGTGAAGGAAACTGAGGCGTTTTCCATGGGTGCACAGGAGTCTTTAACTGGATACCGGATCATTTCTATTAGGAATGAGGTCTGTGACCTGGAATTTAACCATTCCTGTAAATTCACACTTTTGGAACAGTTGCTCAAGTTGAAAAGGCAAGTAAACTTGTTAGGTTGCTATACGGTTTCCTCAGCCAGAATCTAGGTAAGTCAAACGTCCTTAAATTGCAAGTCAGCTCCTTCCTAGATTATCTTTTCTTTATTTTGTCCACGGTGAGGCGACAAGGCAGACTTTCAGTTGAAAACCTTCAACCCTCATTTGCCAAGACGGCAATAGGCATTTCATCAAACGTTCTAAGGAATACAGTGCACTGGTGCATCTCAAAACTCCGTGGCCATTGGGAACCAGAAAAACCGTGCTGTCTCTCAAGAACAGTATTACCTGTACCTGCTGATTTTCTGGGCTTTAGTCTAGAAAGCGAACTCCTTACTCTATTCGAAAGGCAGAGCTCGTGGTCACTAGAGCTGGTGTCACAGCACACTTTCGCCATTGATTCTATATCCCGCTGTATTCGCCGCTTTGGGGGTAGCGTCTCCTGCCCTTATCTAACATGGCCTTTGCAATCGGAATTCGGAGGTTGTTGTTGACCACACCAACCATCATTCGCACCTGAAATCCACAGCTTTCGGGGCTTGTTTAGTACTTTTACTCATCAGGTTAGGGTCTTCCGAATCTCGGCCTCACTCATCAGACCCACCTAAAATTCTCCTGTGATAACGGAAATATGGCTGGTTTATTGGAAGATCATGTGGGGACAAATTTCTCCTTGTATTAGTTTTCTTTTCACTGAGTCCTCAATTCGAAGATTCCCGCAGTTTTGACCCTTGTGATTACTGAAGATTTTTACACTTTATAAGATGTATTCCCACAGCCGATTTTACTACGCAGTTTTTTCTTCTCCCACGAAAACCCCATGAGGACTTTCACTTTTTTAACTGCCCGTCTTAACTCTCTCTAACTTTCCAAATGGACTCTGGTCTACACCAACTGCTTCTGTTTGATTAGTTATTTTCTTTTCTTAGAGAGTTACTGCATCAAACGAGCAATCTTATTCCCCGGAGTAACTAATCGACCGACGCAGGCGCATCTCAAACGGCATTAGGCAAAGGAAGTTTATTTATCAAACTTTCAGCGTGTTTGCCTGACCTCGCTTTTGTTTGCTTCAGTTCATATTAGGGGAACCCCAATGGCTGCAGCTTGTGCAACTTAACATGACATAAGATGGGGAAAGGCAGACCATTGCAGATAATTTTGAAGAAACTTTAGGGCGAAGAATTAAGTTAGGGTAGAGAAACTACGGACGGTGCCCATAAAATCTCAACCACTTTTCTGTTTCAAAAATTATTCTATCACAATTAGTCCAGAGCCAGAAACAAAATATGGGCTGGACTCTCAATAACTGGGTCATCCCAGGAAAGGCAATATGTTTCATGAGCTCAGAAATGCGTCTGCCGAGTGCGGAGCCCTAGGCGGCCTCGGTTCAGTAAATATTTGTTTGGTTTGCTCTAGGAGGCTGTCTGAGGTAATGGCATATCGGATTAATCAAGTAGTTTTTTGCGTCTCCCTTTCGGTTTTTATTCTGCTCGTGCCCTTCTACATGCACCTGGCATGTACCCCAACGTCTATTTCAGGTGCTGCCATTTCCCACTTGAACATGTTTACTTATGAAAACTCGCAGGTGGCAGAATTTGCCACGATTCTTTGAAAATTCAGACTAAGGAGCCTTGCTTTAGCATGCTTCTCTGAAGTACCAATTAATAAAGTAACCATCAAGGCGATTTTATTACTCAATTTCTTACAATATAATCACTGTGCTAGCTACCCCAGCAGATCGACGCAGTCGGTGCATGGAATTACGTGAAACCGCTGTCCAGGAGCAGGTTGCCTATAAGAACTTTGCAATCTGTAGCTGGCAGGCCAGTCTTTCCAAAAGCGGCTACTAACAAATTTTCGCCACACAAAGACTCCGTCTTTCGGCATCTTTTACGACATCCACCTGGGCCCTAAAAATTCCCAAAGGAAGCTCACCGTTTTCACCTGTTTGTTCCACTTTGTTCTTTACTCCCATGTCTCTGTCTATATTTTTCTGTTCGCTTAACATAAGAGGCGCCAGAAAATTTCCAGACTGTAACCGCTTGTTTTAATAGATTAATTCGATGACGGCCAAAAGTTTCAACTCCTTGGCTCGCAGAAAGCTTACTTGCAGCGTAGATCTCGCTGCTAAAAACTCCAAACCTGCATGTACCCCGGCTGTTTACTCTTTCTGGAACGCCTGGAGACAAGCACTCGAGTAACGGCCTGATTCAAGTCACCGGCTGATCAAATCCTGCCACTGAGAGCATTGTATAAATTATCCAGAATCAGCACCAACCAAAACCACCACGGCTATCGCTACCATTAGAAGGACGTGCACAGCTCCTCGACTGCCCTAGCCTCATCACCAGTAAAGGTTAAAATTCAACATCAAAAATTAATACAATGTTGTTTATTCAAGAAAGCTGTTTAAACGCCTTTTGTAAGCTTTAATCAGACCGACATTTTTCAGCAATTAGTCCACTGATGCTTAGGGTTTAGCCCACCACATTTGCAGCAGAAGTATCAACCGCGTGCTGTGCTGTGCTGTGCTGTATTAAGATTGAGCTACATGATTTTTGGGTAAGGTACGAGCCTTCGGAAATCAAGCGTACACCCAAGCCCGACAAGTGTTTATTGGTCTACGGGTCGCTTATTTCGATCTCCTAAGCTCCCAAAACACACCGGATAATTCGGACAAATGCTAGTAATTGGAAAACAAAGTGCGTTGTTTGTGGGCCGCGGGCTCATACAAACCGACTTCAATATTATGCATAATTGTAGCTCCTGCTTTCCATCAACACAAGTCAACAAAAACGCGCTGGCCCGTCAGAATAAATCACGCATGCTCATCCTCACATTTAAAACCATAAAACCCCATGTAATTCAAATGACTGTCACACATTCACTTATTTTGCATTCCTAAAATCAAATTGACTTATTCCAGAACTTCAGGGTCTCAAGCCATTCCATCTCTAATCTGAGGGGTTGGCCATCGCCTTTTCTTCAGCATATTTAGTGTATGATAGTTAATTGTCTTCACTTCAACTCATCAGGTGTCTATTTGCCCCCACACACAAACTTGCTATTGTCGGTGATTCCGGTGGTTGAAAATATTTTTCAGGTTACCCCAGCTAATGAGTTCACTGTAAGATATCACTCATCATTCAGCCTAATCGTTGTTTTTTCCTCCGCATTCTGTGATCAGTCCACTTTCAGGTCTCTGCCATAGGTAGGCCCAATCGTGATTTTGTTCAGTCGAGCTTATACGGGATTTGATGCATGCCTCCATGAAAGACCGACTGTGCAAAACTACGCGGATTGGGGCCGTGTCCATTTCGAAGCTTATACTGGGCCTATATCAGTGCGTTCCAGCTTGCAAATGCACATGACATTCACGTACAAAATCATTGACATATTTGGATGTTTTCGGAGCTCCCCATTATCGTGAACCAAGAAGGAAACATGAAACATAATTGCAAAAAATACATTCGCACCGAAGGATTTGGTAAAATGGGTTAACATCACAATGGAATGTAGCATCGCAAAAGCCGTAAATTCAAAG
The DNA here is from genome assembly GCA_008360955.1 of Fasciolopsis buskii. NCBI lineage: Eukaryota > Metazoa > Platyhelminthes > Trematoda > Plagiorchiida > Fasciolidae > Fasciolopsis > Fasciolopsis buskii. The sequence continues at coordinate 306 of LUCM01011753.1, read as the reverse complement.
CTGAATAATTGCACGATATGCAAAAAAGCATCTGGGCACCGGGCTTACAAAAACACATCGTGGAATGATGAGATGGCGCATCAAGCGACAGCAAAGCAACCAATGAGGAGCGTCGGGGAAGCCAAAATAAAAACTAAGGCACATGACAGTATTTAAAATGAAAGAAAAATTTAAGAACGATTGGGTTTGAATTGAGAAACAAGCAAGAAGAACGACTGACCACTGGCAACGAGAGCCGTGACCGCTGCAGCCAATCTGCCCGCCCGATGTGCGCCGGCCAAAGCGGTGGATATGACCACGCCCCGC